>JAPDER010000043.1:0-249116 GCA_027569225.1 Aspergillus panamensis | reverse complement strand
CCCCCCCCCCCCCCCCCCCCCCCCCCCCCCCCCCCCCCCCCCCCCCCCCCCCCCCCCCCCCCCCCCCCCCCCCCCCCCCCCCCCCCCCCCCCCCCCCCCCCCCCCCCCCCCCCCCCCCCCCCGAGGATAGCCCTATCTAGAGACATCTCTGATGTACAATGGCACTTTACAGTCTACACCACCAAACATCAAGTGTCAAGTATAGATCGTCGGACATTACCAATCCCCCCTTGACCCCCAGAATACCAAGATGATCAACGATGGTGGCTGCCAGGTCGACCACGGAATCGACCGCCGGTGCAGGATCGGATTGCTTACAATCGCTGTCGATCTGAGGCTTTCGAAACGGGCGTGTTCCCGCGCTTCCTCGTCGGCACCCCTTCTTTAGACGCCTGGAAGACACGAAGCTGGTTCGTGGCTCCGATAGAGTTATCCATGGGAAATATAAATAAGAACACGCAGAGCACGGATACGGCGTATATTGAGGCGGTGCTTGCGGGCAGCGACTTCACCAAGCATCTCACATCGTTCCATCTATACCCGGATCGCTGTACGTCTTCCCTCCCCTGACCTGAACCATTCCTAAAAGGCATACTGATAAGACCAGGGCATGGACACCGACTGGGTCACCGACCACAGGGCCGGGTGCACCGCCCACCGGCAAACCCTGGCTTTGTGAAGGATACAGCGAAGAATCCAGCGTGACATCGAACCACTGCAGCATCGTGAACTCGTGGCAGACCACCGCCCTGAACGCGACCGGCGGATCGGCTGACCTGGACTGGAAGTGTGGTGACATGCTGAGTACCGGGGACGTCGCCGGACGCCGGCAACACGTTCTACTCGGGCACGGAGGAGGCTGCGTGGGTGGCGACGGATCATGTGGCTGCGATCAGGGCGCGCAACACGTCTGCCCTCGTCCACAATATGAATGACGACTGCACTCTTTCCGGTCTGTAGGGAAACCAGCGATTAGCTTGATTTTTAAGCGACGGGCGGGAGGGAAATGAGGCTTTTCTTAGCGGCTGGGCGTTTCAGGGACTCGTCCTCCTTCGTATATGACATTCGGACAGAGGGAGATACGAGGCGAAAGGAGGGGTGACAGTCTGACCGATAGGAAGGCAGAGCACCCGAGGGGTTTTCTATCTCTTGGGAATCCCTGGAATCGGGGTTCTTATTGGCGATGGGCTGATTGTATGATTAGGCATTGTTGGAGTTGACCGATACTAGGCCTGGTGGGGCGGAGAGCTGACGAACGCTAGAACACTTCGAAGGCGAGCTAGGCCAGCAAATCCCGCCGGACCGGTCGCCGGACCGGTGAAGAATCGAATTCGGTTGGAATTGCGATCCTTGGGAGATGCTTCATGGGCTGGATCAGGAAGAAGAAGGAGAAACAGAGAACCCGACGTGTGGTAGATGTGACTGCAGGACTACGTAGGCAGTTATCTCGAGGATGGCGGACTGGGAGAATCCGGATGGCAACCGTTGACGAAAACTTACCCCAGAAAAGAGGAGCTGGGATGGATTCTATGACTAACAGGAATTGTCATCACCAGCTCTGATCAGATATAGGGCCATCCGCCCACTCGGCTTATCAGCAGCTGGTCCTTGGCCCCAACGCTGATAGGATCGAGATTCAGAGCCCCTGGCGACCGCTCCGGTTGCGGGGAATTGTCAGGATTCTTCTTCTGTGCAGGGTCGACCGTAGATAGAGCTGCCCACGGCTTATAACCGAGGCGGCGCCCGCCGTGGGTCGGTCTCTCTGCTTCCTATCCTTTCTGGCCCTCACCCTGTGCCCTCACTCCCACGTTCCGCGTCGAAGAGTCGAGAGTCGAGACTCAAGAGTCTTGGAAATGAGCGAGGAAAAACCCTCCCTCGCCCCCTCCGGGCGGGATCCCGAGGCCCTGGGCGAGCCCACCAAGTCCGGCACCATGCAGGCCATGGTCGAGGCCGATCTGCTGGACGAGCGCTACAAGGTCACCCAGCGCGGCCTCAAGAACCGCCACGTCCAGCTCATGGCCCTGGGCGGCACCATCGGCACCGGTCTGTTTGTCGGCTCCGGCCAGGCGCTGCATATCGGCGGTCCGCTGTCGCTGCTGCTGGGATACATCTTCATCTCCGCGCTGGTCTTCTGCCTGGTGACGGGCATCGCCGAGGTCGGTTCCTACCTGCCCGTCCACGGCGGCACCATGTCCTACCACGGGTTCCGCTATGTGAGCCGCTCCATGGGCTTTGCCATGGGCTATCTCTACTGGTATTCGCTCGGCATCCTGGTGCCCTACGAGATCGTCGCCGCGTCGCTGGTCATCGGCTTCTGGGACCCCCCCGTGCACCTCGCCGTGTGGCTGACCATCATGCTCGTCGTCATCGTGCTGCTCAACTTCCTCCCCGTGGCCGTCTACGGCGAGTCCGAGTTCTGGTTCGCCGGGCTCAAGATCATCACCCTCATCGGCCTGCTCATCCTCTCCTTCATCCTCTTCTGGGGCGGCGGACCCAACCGCCAGCGCCTTGGGTTCCACTACTGGCACGACCCGGCCGCCATGAATCCCCTCCTCGCCGGGGGCGACGCCGGCCGCTTCGTCGGCCTCCTCCAGTGCATCATCAAGTCGGCCATCGCCTTCATCTTCGCCCCGGAGCTGGTCGTCATCTCCGCCGGCGAGATGGAGTCCCCCCGCCGCAACGTGCCCCGGGCCGCCCGCCGCTACATCTACCGGCTCGTCGTCTTCTACATCCTCGGCGCCCTCGCCATCGGCGTCATCTGCTCCTCCCAGGATACCCATCTGACCCACGGATCCGGCAACGATGCCTCCTCGTCCCCCTTCGTCGCCGCCATCGTCAACGCTGGCATCCCTGTGCTCCCGCACATCGTCAACGCCGCCATCCTCACCTCCGCCTGGTCCGCCGGCAACTCCTTCCTCTACATGTCCTCCCGCTCTCTCTACTCGCTCGCCGTGTCCGGGAACGCCCCGTCCATCTTCAAGGCCTGCAACCGCTGGGGCGTCCCGTACATCGCCGTCTCGGCCTCCTCACTCTTCGGCCTCCTCTCCTACCTCGCCGTCTCCAACGACGCCTGGACCGTCTTCAACTGGCTCATTAACTTTACCAACTCCTCCGGCTTCATCTCGTCAGTTCCCTTTCCCCCTCTCCCCCCCCCCTTTTTTTTTTCTTCCCCCCCGCCCCTCCCTTATAAGTAAACAAAAATCTAATGCTCCATAGCTGGATCTGCTGCGCCATCGTCTACTTCCGCTTCGACGCCGCCACCAAACTCCAAGGCATCGAAAAACCCTACAAATCCCGCATGCAGCCCTGGGGCATGCGCATCGCCCTCGGCATGTCCATCTTCCTCCTCCTCATCAACGGCTTCACCTGCTTCTGGCCCGAGAACTGGTCCGCCAGTAACTTCTTCACGGCCTACATCGGCATCCCGGCCTTCCTGCTGCTGTACTTCGGCCATCGCGCCGTGTATCGCGGGGATCCCTGGGCGTGGCGGTCCGACGAGGTCGATATGCATACGGGTCTCGTGGAGATTTTGGCGGCCGAGGTGCCGGAGAGGCCGCGGGATACGATTTGGAGGAAGGTGGTGGCGTTGGTGGAGTAGTTTTTTTTTTTTTTTTTTCTTTCTTTTTTTACCTTTTAGCTCAGCTTTAGCTGGGGCTTTGTTTAGTTGATATTCTTCTTAAGTTAGGGGGTTAATTAGGGTGTGTCTGTTGCTGGGGTGGGTAAGTAAGTGTATTAATAGTAATCGCATACTATTCAACTCTTTATCGAGGGTAATTTCAAGACGAGAAATGTCTCCTTTCTACCTACCTTACTAGTTGCCTCGCAGCAGTTGATCACGTACTTCCGTCGTGTGTCACGCCATTTGATGGTATTGAGGCGTGAGAATTGGGGATGTCACGTCATCCGAGCTTACCTTAGGTAGTATGGCATGTTGATCCGGGCGAGGCTAACCCGATGGATATAGGCTCTGTTGGAGGCAAATGCAATCTCTTCCCGTAATCGGTCTAGTGTATATCCCACTTATACGCACGCAGGCATCACGATTCATGGTGGCACACACTGTATTCTGCTATCGTACATTCAATATTACAGATCCATGGAGGAGTCTGGTAGTCTATAGTCTATCTCGGAATATAATACCCCCCACTACTCGCCCCCTCCAGCCCACTGCGTACCCCCACCCGCTCCGCCATCTGCTGTCCTCGCGTCTTGACAGAATCCAACCCCGTCCGCGTCCGCGCTAACCACCCCTGGCGCTGCGCGGGGGTCACCTCGGCCCCCCACATCGGATGATCCAGGATGCCCTGCGCGTATTCGGCGTCGCATTGGTCGGCGAGCAGGGCGGCTTCGGCGGCCGCCGCGCGTGCCGTGAGCAGGTCTTGCTCGGTTCGCGGGGCCAGCGGGGCCATGTCCGGTCGGAGGAAGCCGAGGATCCGGACGGAGTAGGCAGGTGGCATCGGGGCAGGGAGGGTATCGTCGAGGAGGCGGAGCGTGGCGGCTTTCTGGGTGGTTTGGGAGAGGGAGATCGGGGCCCCGCGGGTTTGGGAGGGGTCCCAGGTGCGGATGGAGAGGATGGCGGGTTGCCAGGGGTGGGTTTGGGTATGGGTAGGACGGGCCCAGCCGAAGAAGAACCCGTGGAGTTGGCTAGAGATGTCGGGGGGCAGTTTGACGGTTACTCGGGTCGGGTCGAGGGGGTGCGAGGGACGGGCGTTGAAGTCCAGTGGGAAGGGCGATTGTGGCCCGTTGTCGATGGACAACTGCTGCCCACCGGGGTCCAGGGCGAGAGCGTCGCCGGGGCGGCCCTCGGGACCCGTCGTGGAGTAGGCGGCGGACGCGGCGGACGCGGCCGTCGTGGCGGCCGTGGTGGTAAGCCAGCCGGGCTTGAACGGTTGAATCTTCGACTGTACGACGGCCGTGACTGGGGCGATGACCGTCTGCGCGGCGGTCTGCGCATACATGCCGAGAACCATCGCCCCGACCTCCAGCGGCATGGAGGTGAGACTCGCGCCGCGGAGGGAGCTCGGACTCGTGGAAGTCGATAGCAGCCGAAAAACCGGACTGCGGCAGAGCACTTTTTTATTCCCGTGACACAGCACGAGTTGGAAATATCCATCGCCGGCCTCGGGGGGCACTCGGGCCACGACCGTCTCGCGGAGGTGGTGGCAGTCTCGGATCCGCGCGGCGGCCTTCTTCCGGAACTTGGTAATGTCGCGTTGCCAGGCGCGTTCGGTCGCCGGGTCGAGCTGGTCAGCGCGCACGGCTAGCGAGGGCGATACATCGATCCAGTCGTCGTGGAAGTGGAGGAGGGCCTTGGCGCGCATGCCGGTCTTGCCGGACCACCCCTTGGATTGGAGCCAGAGGGACCGATCGGCCGGGAGCGGGGTGTCGGAGAAGATGGAGACATCGACGGAGGTGGTCGGGCCGCGGTAGAAAACGACCCCGTGCGAGTGGCGCAGGATGGAGTAGTGTTTGGTTGACTCGGAGGGGTGGTGGATGAGGCCTCCCAGGAAGTGGCGGGTGTCGGCGTAGAAGGACGGCTTTTGGGTGGATTGACCAGGAGGAGGTGGGAACGAGGTTTCGGCGCGGGGTAGAGCAGGGGATACCGGAGGAGAGGCATGGTAGGAGGAGCCGAGATTAGGGTGGCTCCGATGTCGAGGGACAGCGCGTGGAGGCTGAAGAGAGGCGATGGATGCGGGAGCTGGTTGGACGGAATAGGGGGGAGGAGGACCAGCAGGAACAGGAGCGGCGGGCAGATTCGGTGTCACCGGCCGTTGGACGACGCCATACTGTGTGGACGACGGGGGGGCGATCGGTTTACGCCTGATCTCCATTTCCATTCAGCAGATCAATCTACCGCGGTAGTTGAGGCATGACGAACTTCTTAGGCAGTTGATTACAGGCAAAGCTACCCTGATTTATTGGATCAGCATCCAAGATGGGAGATCACGTGAGTCATGAGTTCATCGAACTCTATCTATTTTTGTCCGCCAAACAATGCACGATATTGGTCGTTGAATCTTAAATTAAGGAATAACCCTCAT
Source organism: Aspergillus panamensis (assembly GCA_027569225.1). NCBI lineage: Eukaryota > Fungi > Ascomycota > Eurotiomycetes > Eurotiales > Aspergillaceae > Aspergillus > Aspergillus panamensis. The sequence continues at coordinate 243,075 of JAPDER010000043.1, read as the reverse complement.
TGCCCATGTCCAATAATGGTGTTGACCTAGTTTGATTCAGCTAGGGGACGCTGTCGGCGAGGGACCTGTCAAAGCATGTGGAGGATCCAAGCCCTAAAGAAAAGCCCCAAATGTTGGACGAATCGGGAAATGAGCTATAGCTACAGCCAATCATCGCGAGCCTCATACTCTCTTTCTTCAGCCAACCAAGGGTTCCAGTTCTTTAATCAACAGACCCAAATAAGAATAAATATTATACTCCCGAGTCTTGGGTTGAACTATCTATACTTAGTATTCATCAATTTAGATACACAGCTGAAATAGGGTTGCTCAGAACAATTGAAGTATCAAACGCCGATTTGCTGGAAATATATATTTGGATGTGATTCCCCGACACGTGTACTCAGCAGTAGGAAGTGATATAACCGCCTTCAAATAAAACTTGATAGCCAAGGTGGGCCAGCACAATATAACTCAGGATCTTGAATCTGCTCTATAACAATAGCCACCGTACCCAACCCCTGTAGGAGTATGATTGTAGATGGTAAGTTTAATCTAGGGAAAGGTCTCCAAATACATGGAATACCATAGGAAATAGTAAGGAGTGGAAGGTTCTTCTGGATTCTGGCCACCTCCATAAAACGGGAGGCTGCTTTCTTTAGAAACGGCCTATGGTCTAGAGTCATGATACATCGAGGATCTCAATCCTAGGCCTCACAGCACCTACAAGTGCCATGGTCCATTTCGAGGAGGGGAAATCCGACGTCGGGGAGGTCTTGTTGAAGAGCTACCCTTCCAGAATTAAATCAAGTAACCGTAATTCAATGTGCTTTTGCAGATGATGAGGGGTTTTATTCGTGGGATTCTAGACTGGTCACATGAAACTACCTACTTGGGATCAACACAGGAAACCTCGCTTCTTCCACTCCCGGACGTACTTCCTCACCACTTCCTCGCCCACTTCCTCCATCTCTCTTAACCTCTTCGAATGCCTCTGTGCCCTGCTCGTATCCAACCCCCCTCGACAGGACATTCGTTCAAAGTTTTCCTCCAACCAGTCCGCCATGAAACCTGCCGGATTGCTCGATCCCACCCCCTCCCTCACGCGTCGAATCCACTCCGTGAACGACGTCCTCGATACCCCCAATTCCTCTACAAACACATCAACCACCTTCCTCCAATCCTGGCCTACAGGATTATCAACGTGATAGATCTCGCTGGGAACTGACGCGTCTAACAGCAGCTCCTCCATCACATTCGCCACGACGTCTACTGGCGTCCATGCCATGATTCCTTCCAAGGCCGGAAACACTCCCAACGTCTGGGAGGACTTCACCATGGCAGGGAAGTGCTCAGCTGCATTCCAGTGGCCCGAGACGGTTGACCCAGCAATTTGCCCTGGTCGGACAATCATTGCCTGGAATTTCTGTGGGTGTCGATGCAGGGTTTCCTGGATGATCCGCTCACACACGTATTTTGCCTCGTTGTACCCGTTGCACATGACCTGTTCAATCTGCGTATAATCTTCAATCGCGTTATCGCCCCCCACAGTCCCGATTGAAGAAACGAATTGAAATCGGATCGGCGTCGTTCGCACGCACGCAATGTCCCGTGAGAGCTCAATCAGGTTCCTCAGCACCCAGAACTGCCCCTCGAAGCTTGCCAGTGGCTTCACGCCATTCATGGGCCAGGCATTGTGGATGATATGAGTCACAATCCTCTGCAGATTTCTATACTCCATGGTTGATAAACCCAGAAATTCCTCCTCTGTATTGCCCGCTAGCACAACCAACTTTTCCTTTTCAGTTATGCTTAGGACCAAATCTCTTTCTTTCAGCGCTTCTTCTTGTCGCTGCAATGGTTCCCCTGCCCCCACTCGATTCAGGCAGACCACGGTCTTAACAATGGGTAGACGCACGAGATGAGCGACAAGGTGGCACCCGAGACTACCAGTCGCCCCAGTGACAAGTATACACACCTCCTTACTCAAAGTATTATCCACTGATCCGATTGGTGCCAGGAATCCGTCCACACCGCGTTGTACATACCTCTCCACGGCTTGCGATCTTGCAACATGGTCCACGGAACGAAGAGTAGGACGCTCCTTTTGTTCTCCTTGAGCAGTTGCAAATAAAACTCGCTGTATACTGACTTCATTTGAGGCCCCGTCCGTCCAATCAACATGTCCATATCCGACGGCATGAAGATCTTGCTCCCAACGCGTCTCGCTTGTGATTGCATGTGTTCGTCCATCGTTGAATACCCACCATCCCCGAAATAGACCGAAAACCAAGTCGATCGCAAATACTGGTCGAGTCATTTCAAGCATCAGAATCACGCCGTCACCCCGGAGAGCTTGCCGCATACGACTCGTTGACTCCTGGAGATTTGACGTTGCATGCACGGCATTGCTTGCAATAATTATGTGCTGTGTCCCTAGTAATGATTCCGCTGGTGGCTTCTCTATGTCATGAACGCAGTATCGGATGAATGAGTACTCGCGGAATTTCCGTCGAGCTTGTGCGAGGAATGCAGGAGAGATATCGCTAAAGGTGAACTCTACAGGAACAGGGAGAGAGGCCAAGAGGGGTAAGAACCATTTCGTGCCACCTCCCGTTCCAGCGCCCATCTCCATGATCCTCAACGACCCCCCTCCTGTCGCCTGGATCTTGTCAACAAGGCGTCGAATGAACTCGCACATTAGCTTATAGCCAGCCACATTGTGTGGCTCATCACCATACATCCATGAAACTCGTTGCTGGCCTTCGGGTGTGCCGAAGATGAGCTGTAGGCCGTCTTGCTCGCCACGCAGTACGGAGGCCAATCGGCTCCCCGTATAGAATGCCAATCGACTGGACTCCACATATTCAGGATATTCATCCGCAATTTTGTTGAGAATAGCTGTACTAGGTTCGGTGGGCGCTGCAGTTTCCGTGCGAATAGCAGTATTTCCCTCTAATTCGATCAGGTGGGCTTCGACTAAGCGAGAGTAGAGGTATTCCACTAATTCATCGTGTTGAGGATCAAACCGGGTTCGTGGAAGGCGTTGCCCAGCATGCGCCGCCCGAATATTGCTTCCCAAAGCCTCGAAGGCTTCCAGTGTGAGTACTAAACAAAGCTTGAATTGCAGTGGAGTGAAAGTCTGCAGGCGACCACTGCATTGGTTGTCCGCTAAGAACTGGTCTGTCTGAGCTTTGGTCTCCTGGAAGGCTTCAATGACAGTCTCGTGTGGAAGATGCAACTCCGCTGCTTCTGATACACTGGTGGTTGACTCTGCTGGAGTCGAAGGCTTATCGCTGGTTACGAAGGTGTTAGCAGTGCTAACTGTGCTAATACAACTGCTTGTGTCATCAAAATCGTCGCCCACAGCCAGCTGCACACATCGCAGTAAATCTTGAAAAGTGTCTGCCTCGAGCAAATCAGTTACAGCCAATGTGCAGCTAAAAACTTCCTCTAGCTCCCGGGCGAGTTCCATGGCCATAAGGGAATCAACACCTGCGTCAGCAAGGCGACTGTCTTTCTGAATTTCTTTCAGATCCATAGCACAGAAGTCGGCTACCACACCTTGGACACGTCCTGGAAGATCGATCGATGGAGCCCTTTGTTTCTTCTCGGGCTTTTTCACATCCAATCTTGGTACAGAGCCTCCCAGCAATTTCAAAAACACGGCCTTTGCCACCTTTGCATACCGCAATCCCAGGAATACTTCAACAAGCTTCCCTTCACCAAACACAAAGACGTCGCTAGTATAGTAGCCTTCCCCGGCCTGATGTCTCACCAACACTTCCCACACAACTGGCCTTGGGGCCTCCGGAGTCGCATACCGCGGAGTCCGCATCCATTTTTCTAGACCACTTGCAATATATATAGTGTCTTCCGCTCGATCAGTCATGCAATTCACCCAGAACCCCCCAACTTGACTAAATGAATCACAGAGAAAAGGGTCCGCCCAAGTCTCTCCAGAGTACGCCTTCACCACTCGGCCAGCGCTTTCAGCTCCCTTACCAACAAGCTTTTGAACCCCGCGATATGCCTCGGAATATTCCACAATTTCTGCAAATGTGCGATATACGTTTCGCCCTTGCAGAATATCGTCGACGTCTGGATCAGAGAGAAGAGCCACACACCGCTCGTGGCTAACTAATCGTCCGTACCGAGCAAACTCCGTCTCTAGTTCAGTATCGGACGGTTCATGCATGGTCATGCATCCTGTACAGTGGACGACTCTAGACGCAGATCCGGCTTGCAAATCCTGGCTATAGATTTTTAGTCCCCAAGTAGAGCCACGAGTTTCGTTATTCTTCAATTCTAGCCAAACCTCACGGCTAGAGTCAAGGCAGAGCGGCGCATCGCTTGCCACATCATGAACACTCGGCACACACCCCTTTCCACCGGGTAATGACATTAAAGCCTCCACGGCATAATCAAGCAAAATCGATGCAGGTGCAAGAGGAGCCGTCCTGGCGGCGAAATGGCCAGTTAGAGCATCGATATAGTATGGATGGGACGTGTGGATTCGAAATTTTGCTACCCTTTGCTGCGAATCCTTGTATCCCACAAAAGAGAAAATGGGTAGTTTTTCTTGCACAGGCTCAGCCACCATAGTGTTGGGAAGCGGTTTGTTCTCGAGCCAGTGTCGGGACTTTTCGAATTGGTATGGCGGCAAGAACAGTGGTGTATACTCAGCGGTTTGATATGGATGGTGTGCCCAAAACGTGCAAGGGATGTGGTCTTTCCATAGACCCAAAGTTGTCTCTGCCAGGTTAGACATGGCGCTGCCACTGGTAATTTGCAGTTGGTGGAATGTATGATTCGCAGACTTTGGTTCTAGAGCGCGCCTGACCATGGCTGTGACCGTGGAGTTAGACCCAGCTTCAAGCCATATAGCAGGGCCATGTTGGCTGGCAAGTCGCTGAACTGCGGCTTCGAAATACACGGGCTGGCGTAAGTGGTCTGCTAAAAAGGTGTTTGGCGGGACACCCGCTGCTGGAGTAGCAGTAGCGCGCTCTATGGGGATGGCAGCAGGCTGCAGAGCTAGTCCTTCTGTGAGGCTTTGTAGATCAGGAACTAGTGTATCGACGAGGGAAGAGTGGAAAGCGTTCGTGACATCCAGCCTTTTCGTACGGAAAGAGGAATTTCCAGCCAGTTTGGCATGAAGCTGGTCCACCGAGCGCGTCGATCCGGCAACGGTAAAGCTACGGGAACTGTTGAAGCAAGCAATACTTGCTGATGAGCCCTCCAGGGCTTTCATTAATTGATCCCTGTCACCGTCAACGGCTAGCATGGCGCCAGGATCCGCACCCCAGTGGTCACGAATCAGAGCGGCACGGCGAGTCAGCGCAGTTATGGCATCTTTTAAGGATAGCACACCAGACACACATAGCGCTGTGAGCTCGCCAAAGCTGTGGCCAATAACGGCAGCAACATCAACACCCGAATCGATCCAGCTGCGAGCACAGGAGTACTGCAGGGCGAAGAGCTGTGTCTGGAGCTGCACCGTATCTGCGATCGGTGTGGAGGCGAAAATACCGGGGTATATGCTCTTCTCACCAGCCGCCTTGAGGAGTGAATCACAAGAGTCGAGATGATGACGGAGCAAGGGGATGGCATCGTACAAGGTACGGTCAAGGCTAACACTTCTCCCTGTTTGACCACCAAAACATAGCACTACCGGCCGCGCTGGCCTCTTCACCTTGACCAAGTGTTTACTTTCTCCGTTCTCCAAACCTGCGAGCACAGCATCCAACTCCGTTGCTGCCGCTACCCGAAAGATACAATGACAATCCAAAGATGGATTTGACTGTCGGGCGGCGTTAAACGCGACATTGGCTAAGGAAGGACTCCTGCCCTGCAGCCGAGAGAGGAACCGACGCAAGCGAGTTGCATACTCCTGCAACCGAGATTCGTCTAGTGCACACAGTCGAAACGGAAAACTGAATGCCCCTTTATGAATTATATTTCCAGTACCACCCTCATCTCTCTGGGGTGCCTGAGTTATTACCATCGACGCATTAGACCCACAAGCACCATAGTTGTTGATCAGCGCTGCACGGAATCCCGCCTCCCATGGGCGCAGACTTGTCGTAATCTCGATATGGTCATCCGCTGCAGCTTGAATATGAGGATTCAAGGAATGGAAACCCGGCTGTGGTGGTATTTTCCCCTCGTGTATCATGAGAATACACTTGACCAGTGCCACCATTCCCGATACCCCTTCTGTGTGTCCCACAAGACCTTTGACTGAACCTAATGCCAGCTTCCCGGTACGTCTGGGGCCACCCAGGACATCTCGCACGCTTCGGTACTCTGCTGGGTCACCTACCTGCGTACCTGTTCCGTGGGCCTCAACCACCGTGATATCACGCGGGTGAAGTCTTGCGCGACGGGTAACCCTCTCGAAGAGACCAGCTAGTGATGCCGCGTCTGGCACAACAATAGGCGTGCAGTTGTTGTTCTGCTCCACAGCTGTTCCGGAAATGATAGCCAGGATTGGGTCCCCGTTTGCCACCGCATCAGAGAGTTTCTTGACAACGATAGCGGCGAAGCCTTCCCCGCGGCAATAACCATCAGCCTTCTCATCAAATGGCTTACAAGGTCCGGTAGGGGAAAGGAATGATGCCCCAGCTAGGTTATCATATGCCAATGGGCTCGTGATTGCGTTTGCGCCACCCACCAGTGCAGCGTCGCAGTCACCATTGAGGATCGCGCGACAGGCATGGTGCAACGCTACAGCAGAGCCAGAACATGCCGTATCAATGCACAAAGACGGACCACGCCAACCAAAATAGTGCGAAAGCTTCCCAGCAAGAAAGCTTCTGAGTAGGCCTGTGGCGGCATAGGCCGAGGTAGGGCGGCAATTCACGTTATGCTCATAGTCCACAGTGCAGGAAGCAATGTAGCAACCGATATTTTTCGATGCAGGGGGGCGAACGAAATACCCCGATTGCTCCAGGGCCTGATATGCTACTTGGAGGATAAGGCGCTGCTGCGGGTCTTGCGACATTGCTTCTCGGGGAGACTTCTTGAAGAATTTATGATCAAAGGCATCGAGATCTCGGACAAAGTTCCCAAGCCAAGGGCGATGACGGGCGTCGGGGCGCCACGGTGTTTCATAATTCTCATATCGTTCCTGGGGAAGCTCACGATGTTGCGATTCGCCTGCGCATAACAGATCCCAGAACTCGTTAACATCGTCAGCACCAGCCACTCGGCACGCCATACCAACAATGGCGATATCGGCTTCCCCTGCCGGGCGACTGGAGAGTTCCCGGTCACGGCTTAGGGCATGGTGCAGATCGAGGTCGGCGAAGTGGACTACTGGGGAATTGAGGCGTCGAATAATTGAAGGTGGAATACAGCGCTCAGGACCGAACTCGATTACGATAGATCGAGAGTCTGCAAGGCGAGTACTGTATACTGCAGTGAAGGTCTGAAACCACATGCATCTCTCAGCGAGGATTGATCGGAGGATAACGTGATGTAATGGTCCTGCGGGGGTTGACTCGGTATCATTATTTGCTTTTAGTGGGCGGGTTAAGTCGCTGGTATCCGGAAGCTGAAACTCTGGCTTTGCATCGCAGAAGGCGAAAAGAGCAGGTAGCGTATCTTGGTGTCCTGGCCAATGATAACGACCATTGAACTCTACGGGGTTGGCACCAAAACCAACAGCTTGCAAACTTTGTTGAAGGGAGCTCATGCTGCGTCGGGGTGTCATTATGGTGGCACGGTTCTCATCGTAGTGGACAGTGATGTATGACTATAAAAATCGTCAGCAGCTGTTTGTACACTATCAGGGGCACATACCCCAGGATGACTATGGAGATGTTCAGGGAGTCTGGGCTCCAGGTCTGGCGTCTTCCACACTGTCGCAAGTGAAGTGAATTCCTCCTCAGCCTCCTGAACATCTCCCAAGGCGCCCAAAAGCATGGACAGCCGCATCGCCACAGCAGCGAAGGACTGCAACTGCTCCTGCGTTGCGGCCGCGGAAGCAACAGCTGCACCCAAGAAGCCAATACAGAAGCCAACGATTTCCACCACTGGACCATTGTCAGCAGCGATGATGCCTCGGGAAACGTACTCCGGTTGGGTAAGCCTCAGATACTGGGCATATTGGGTGAAATGCGTCATGATCAGCAACGGAGCTAGTTGAATGTATGCCAGCGGAAAGCTGGCCCCAGACAAATCATCACAGCGAAACCATCTCTCCAGATCTCGCAATTGCTGCTCACCAGGAATTGAGGACAACTGGGGAAGGAAACCAGTGGCTGCTGCCACACAGTGCTGAGGTAGCTCGGCCAACACATCGAGCATCCAATGGTGCTCAGGTGCGTCCAGTACAGTTGCCCTGAGGCGACGAAAATCATTGGCATCAAAAGAAAGCCATTGGCAGCCGAAAACCAGGACGGAATTTTCTCCAGCAGGCGGAAACAGCTGACTGGCCATGACGCGCAGGAATTTTCAGTGCCCTGTGATCTCACCATCTCTGTGGTAATCCGGGAACTCATATAGCTACTTTTACGTCTGGCTGACAAGACAATATTCAGGGGCGAACGGCAAAACAGAGCCCGGAATTCTTGTTGAACACAATATAAAAGATGTGAAACAACGGCCAAGCTACGTCTTTAGGCTTTGAAATTTCCCCCCCCACGTTTTCGTCACCCGCAACGGTCGTTGATCATTGCCTTTTCTTTTTTTTTCTCTCTCCCTGGTCGCCTGCCAAACGGCCGGAGTTTGGGTTTCGGCCTATCTCTTCGGGAGATAGGCGGGTTGGTTCCCCAGGGAGCCAGGTGACACTGCTTCTTTGCAGATGGCAACTGACTCCGAGCCCTAGATGCAATGCCATACGGTAGAATCTCCAAGGCAAGCGTAGGTGAGATTACGTGCCGCTTTCCTTTTCCACCCACCCCCCCCCCCGGTATAGAAATTGGTGATGACAGTGGGTTGACGGAATGAAAAATGCAGCGCTAATCATGCTATATATAGGAGACAAGGAAACTCTTGATCCTAGCTGTTGAAATATTCTGACCGTTCTTCTTATATTTAACGATATGACAACCCGAGAGATACGCCTAATAACTCCCCCTTATAGCCCTTCTAGCACCGTGATTTGCGCATATATTATTAGAATTTTATCTTATACCCTGCCCCCATGAAACCAGTCATAGGAAGAATTAAACCCCTTTCAGGTAACCACATATTCCAACTGCCTCCTGATGAGAGACTCAGCGCCAAGTTCCCTCAAGCAGAGATAGAACCTCGAGGACTCTGCACAGGGTTCTTGACTCGATCGAGATCCTGCAAGCAGACTAGTAACTCCTGCAGCATTCCATCGAAGGAAGCGTCAAGGTAGCTGTGACCTGCGAAGAAGTCGGTACACATTGTCAATGGAATCGGCGTCAGTGGATGGACCTGTCCCAGATTAGTTTGACTCCTATAACTCTACTCGATGAAAAGAGTGGTATTACCTTGAAGTAACCTAGCTGCCCCTGCAGCTTCACTAATCTCACAACCTCGTGAGCAGCCATGACGCACAATCGCTCGTACTCGATGATGCCCAGTAAATGGTCGCCAGTTTTCCATGTGATCGACTCCAACACGCCGTGCAGGAATAACACTATCGTTTGCGCCACAATGCGGGCAAACATGAGCATCGGGTCAACGTGCGGGGAGGACGACAGCATTTGAATACGATAGTTGAGCATTTCATGTAGCCACTGATGTCGGCTCCAGAATCCTTCAAAAATACCCCCACTGATCTGTTCGACGGCCGCTTTCTGTCGATGTGACAATGCTCGTCCACAGATTGTTGCCAGAATGATGCATTCGCTGAATGAAGAGAGAATCCCGATTTCAATGCTGTTAGCGGGGCGCATCATGACCTCGGGCAAGTAATGGGTTACAACGGGCTGGCCAGCTTGGAACTCCTCTTCAGGTGCCGGAAGACGAGTTGTGATCTGCTTTTTTTTAGTGAATAAATTCTCCTCTACCAACGTGAGTTAGGGCGGGCGTACTAATTGCTCATTCAACGTAAATGGCAGTCCGTTATGAAAACTGATCAACCGATCCAGGGAATAAGCCATCCAAAATGTCCGTCGCTTCTCTTCCAGCCCTGTCCAATCAATAAAGCTGCTCGCATGGTCTTTCGATACCATGATTGGATTGTTTGGATCGTCTAGTTCATATAGTCGCATCCCCAGTACCAGACGACAGCAACGACCAGCGCTCATCCATGCCTGAATAGGGGAGAGATGCATGTATTCATAGATGCACAGGAGCACCCAGGCCTGCGATTGTTCGACACTCGCGTTTGCATCCGTATATGGACCCTGTAGGTCAAGATTATCCAACATCCGTCGAGTCTCGTGGTATAGTGATTCCCGCAGGGAGCGATACTGGGCGGAGAGAGATGAAGCCACAGTCCACATTGCATATTGCAAACATATCTGGGCGTCGCTCTTTTTCGGCTGTTTGGCCCAGACATGATAACGCCATCGCTGGAGGATCGGGGCAAACGGATGTACGCGGTCGAAATAGAGTTGGTCCCTACCACTATTAGCTTGCAGCTCAACCATTTGGGACTTGTCAGCTAGATGCTTACAGGTCGGCCCGCATCAGTTCTGATACGAGAGCTGACCCAGCGGTTGGGGACCCAGGAGATCGAGGTGACTTTGTGCCTGCCCTTGGGCCATCGGAGAGGGAGTGTGCACGGAAATCGCGAAGGGCAGCCATATCCCTCAGGTGATCTTCCTCGGAGTCACACTCTAGAACTGGGCCATCAAAAAAGGACGGGTGGTTAATCCCAGGATGCTGATCAGCTAGGCAACGCTCGAGGGCAGCTATCGAAGTTAGTGCTACTGACTTTCAGAGACGGGGGGCATAACTTACCGATGCGGGTCCGGAGCGTACGTAGCTGGCCCTTGCGGGGCCCTCGAGGCAGCCGTGTCGTGTTTATCTTGCAGTCAATGCCGGTTTCAAAGCAGACCTGGCATTGGGGACGTTGTCGGTCGCACCGGACCTTGCGTCGACGACATTCTTCGCACGCCGACCCCGGACGTTGACGAGACATGGTGGGGGTTGAGACCATATCGATATAACACTTTCCTTCGAAATACAAGGAGGGCTATTCAGGATCGTGGTTGAAGAAGCTGTCTGTCAGTTCACCCTGGATGACTTGCTGCGATGCAATGCTGAAGTTTGGTTTATTATCCACTGAGACTTATAGATGGCTGTTGACACTCGAAGATCTAACCCCGCCCCTATTGGAACTGGGCAATAGTCGAATAATAAATCACAGGGCCGATGGGACGATAAGATCAGGACCGAAAGTAAGGGTATCGAGAATGTGCTCGCTTTTCTTTTCTTTTTGTTTATCCCTCCTTTCAGCTCACCCACCTATGGCAAACGCAGGAAAAGCACCACTCACAAGATAGAGCCAAAAAAAAAAAGGCAAGAATGAGAAATAAAAACGACAGATGAAAGAGAACGACGAATCAAGAAGGTGACTTTTCTTTTGAGCTATTCTGTCTATTAAGCTCACCCAGGGCGCCTCACAAGTGGCTCCTTCCACGAACCACCCAATTTCACGGTGATCCTCTTTCTTTTCTTTTTTTTCCCACTGGTTCCTCCTTCGCCTAAGCGAATACAAGAAGAGAAGGGAACAAAAAACGGGCCTCTCTCCTGTCCTAGGCAGCCCGCCTCTAGAAAAGCGAAAAGAATAGCTTGGAGAGAAAATGGGAGGCTGCAACGAGTCAGGTCGCAAGAAATCCCACACGCACCCACAGGAACGTGTTAAGCGGACAGAGCAGGAAGTGTGATACTGGTATGGAGGCAGCAGGTTGCAGATTGTACCCCGCCGCCGGTCCAGGGTGTCCCAACTGCGCTTCATGGGCCGGGTTCCTACTGAGGCCAGAGGTGCAGATGGAGTTTAGTCCCTTACTGTATGAGGTAAAAGCAGGAGCCTGAAATAACCTGGGTGGGAGGTTGAGCTGCAGAACTTATCCACCAGTGTCGGGCTGGGTCTGCGACGTGCAATTGGTCATCGGGGCAGAGAGGGAGAGCGACACTACTATCACTGACTATCATTTTCAGTGGACTTAGAGTTCAAACTTTGTCAACACCCCCTAGTGATTTTATGTCGATTGGTTGGCTGAGGAAGCCTTTTCCTGATAGTATCTGGCTGAAGGGACTCGGTGAAACTCGCTCAGCTAGCCACAAAGACCACCCAAACCCTCCTCCTTCGCGCTTGGTTCGAGGGATTTCCGCCTGTGGGTCCTGTCAATTTTCTGCAGGAGGCAAGGTCTAACCAGCTTTTACGAGATGGTGGTCACTAGTAAGTAGGTACTTTGTTAGCCACGTCTAGAAGGACAAACTGCAGGACCCCAAATCCCAAATGGTGGACTGTTTGTACCCTCCAGTACACCACAGATTTCCTGTCCTCAGACACCCTTATCGTCGTGGGAAGCAATGGTGAATAACATTATTTTCTTGAATAAGAGATACTTGTTGATTCGATGGCATGATGTTTCATCCTGCCCGACTTCTGTCACACTGCCAATAATTTAAAATACGCCCAGCAACGTCAGATACTGAGGTCAGCCTGGAACGGGGTTGTTACAAGAAGAAAATGTGACCTCATCGAGATCGACGTGGTCATGTCAGACAAGCTTAAGCTTTGTCCTTTCTTCCCAGGCTCTTCGAGGCGCCCGTGGGATAGCAAGTGGAGGGTGGTACTCTCGGACCCGAATTTTCTGATCGTGGATCTAATTAGCAGGGACAATGCTGCACGGCGCTTCGCTAGTGAGTTAGTGGTGCTCGAGTAATTGTTTTCAGAGCTCTTCAGAGAGGCTCCATACGGAATTAACGCTGCATCGTCGATCGTCTTCTACTGCTTGCCTCAGGGATGGTACTTCCACGCTGCCGACGATCTCGTCACTATTACCAGCGTTCAGAGGCGAAATTTCACAGAAGACCCCATTGTCCTAAGCGCGGAAAAAAAATCATAGTGGGGGAAAACGGGGGAAATGAAAGCCTGGGAGCCATGGAGCACATGTGTAACTTGTAGGTTGGACACACGAGAGTAGGATGAGGAAGAGTCATCTTTCCCGATTACTTGCATACTGTCGCAACATGACTTGAACTTTGCTGGGCCTCGAACTCAGAGCCAATGTATGTCCTTCCGCTACGTGGTGGCTCTGAGAGGAGGGCTTTTGTCTCCGACTCAACTTCGGGCGTCTGCCACTCAACCTCGAGAACTGGCCACAGAAGATCCCCCCTCCTCTCGTCTGGGGGAAGGCCAGGACATTCTTTTCCTTCGATTTCGCTCTCCTCGTTCCTACCAGGCTAGGTAAGACCCATGAATAAGAGGGAACCACAGTGAGCTGCGTGGGATCCAAGGGGATCAATTCCTTGATTGCTTTTTCTGATTATTGATGATCTGCAGTTCGAGCCAGCGCTATTAGTGGAGTCTGCTAGGGTAGCTAGTAGCTACGCCCCTACGACTACCGAATCTAGCGCCCAGATGGAGACTAGGGGTGGCTAGTTGGATTGGAAATTTATTTAAATCGCCCATTTCCTTCGTTCCTCGCCATGCCTCAAGCCACTCCCTGCCCGACGGTGTCGCCGCCGTTTTCGTGGACAGTTTCACCAATGAACACCACATACTCCGCTATCCGTCTCGCCGGTATGGCAGTCGAGAGTTGTGCGTATTGTAGTTTGAACTCTCATAAGAGACATGCGAGTTGTCTCTGTTTTCGTAGTCAGTAGCCAAGGCCATGAATGACCGAGACACCACCGAGGCAAAGGAAGTAGTAGACCAACACACACCCAGTGCCAAAGAGACAGCAAATCGAGAAATGTCGGACCATTTTCAAGACGTCCTAGGCCAGTTGCCCATCCTGAAGAGCTACACCCACATTTTGCTGTGTTTTGCGCTGGCGGATGAGAACAAGGCGGCGGTGATTGAGGGACTCCAGGGGGCTGTCCACACGCTCCTTCAGGCGTTTCCATTCCTGGGGGGTCATGTCGTCCATCGTGACATCCACCCTGGATGTTCAGGTCGCTTTACGGTCGAGGACTGGCCGATCACGAGCACGGGGGGTGGCGACAATAATGCTGGGCCCAAGGAGACGACGGGGCAGTACTCGGTGCTCCGCATCAAACACCTCCCTCAGATCCTCTACGAGTCCCTCCGCAGCGCCCAGTGCCCTCCCGCCCTTCTCCCAAGCTCCCTCCTGTCTCCGCCCCGCCCGGCCTTCCCGGAGCGCTACGGCGACGACTTCCTCCCCGCCCCCGTCCTGGACATCCAGGCCAATTTCATCACCGGGGGACTGTTGATCGACTTCGTCGCCCAGCACAACATCATTGATGCCACGGGCATGTTCTATATCATCCATGTTCTCTCCCACATCACTCGAAGCGCCACTTTGTCCTCTTGCCTAGATCACGGCAGTCCACCCACTACACTGATCCCGGAATCAGACGTTCAGGAGGGAAATAGGAGCCGAACAACCCTGATTCCTCTGCTAGATCCCCATGAGGATATTCCTGCCCCTCTCATCTCTACGCTTCAACCGTCTACACTCCCCCCTCCCCTGCACCCAGCCTTCCTCGCAGAACATCGTTGGCAGTGGATCCATTTCCCACCAAAGACAGTAGCCGCCCTTCACGCCGACGCAAATAGCCAGCCGGAGAACTTTCCACACAAGTCGATCTCCGTTGTCTCGGTAAACGACGCCCTAACAGCCTACTGCTGGCAGGGGGTCACCCGCGCTCGATTCTCTCCCTCCTCGGACAACGCACGACGCGAAGATTCAGAGGACTTGGATCAAAAGCAAACACATATTTCCCGTGCGATCGACCTCCGCCGCAGCATGTCCCTCACGAAAGCCTACATGGGTCATATGGTCCGCACCGCCAACATGCACCTCCCCATCTCCACCGTCCTCAACGCCTCCCTCTCATATCTCTCTGGCCGCCTTCGGAAATGCGCCTTAGAACACGCCACTCCGCAGGCGATCAGGGAATATGCCACGTTAATTGCGCGGGCAAGCGATAAGTCGAAGATCGCGTACGGGGGGCGATTCGATCCGCGGACGGACTTCAGTTGCAGCTCTGTAGCGCATGTCAAGTTGCAGGACTTTGATTTCGGAGGGGGGCTCGGAACGCCGGAGTTCATGAGACGGCCTGCGTTTGGGCCGCTGCCAGGGGGGATGTATATCGGGCCTGGGAGGTTGGGCGAGGGGTTGGATGGGGTGGTTTGTCTGAGGGGGCAGGAGGTGGAGAGGTTGAAGGGGATTTGGGGGGAGATGGTCGAGTTTATTGAGTGAGCCTTTATTTATTTATTACTATTACGCTGCTTGTAGGTGTAAAGTGAACCCTCGTGGTTGACTCTGGCTATAGGGCTATTGTATGTGTATATGTGTCTTCCGGCTCATCCCCCAACTGGCATACACCAATACAGACGCCTTGAATTTTATCTCGTGAACCCAGTCTCAGCCCTCTAACAAAAACAGGTCACTGTCTACTTCTTCACCAACCCCAACTCCCCCACCAACGCCCGGTTCAAATCATACTTCTTCACCAAGGCACTCAGCACCAAGCCAACCCCCGCAATGCCACACATACACGCCCAAATCACCCTCAAACTATCGGTATACGCCATCTTCAAATGGCCCTTCATCTGCCCCTGGACCCCTTCATCCCCTAACCCCTTCAGGACCGTCACTAACGCCGCTGCATCGCGACTGACCTCTCCCGCGCGCCCCGCCCACTCAGGATACCTGCCCAACTCCCTCCTCATGCGATTCTGAAAAATCACGCCCCCCACCGCAATCCCAATCGCCTGCCCGAACGCGCGGAAGAACACCACCATCGCCACCGCGAGCGTCAGATTCTGGTTCGTCGCGGACGCCTGCACGGTACAGACGATGGCCGCGGTCAGCACCCCCAGACCCAGGCCACTGGGGATATTAAGCAGGATCCAGCCCGCCGTGCTCGTATGCACGCGGAGCAGACACAGCAAGCCCAGCCCGATAACCGAGAGCGCCCACCCAACCCACAGACCCCATCTGTAGCGGCCGGTCCGGGTAACCACCACGCCACAGACGATCGCGGCGGGGGCCACCGTGAACGTCTGCGGGAAGAGGGCCACGCCGGTGAGTATCGGGCCGAACTCGTGCACGGCCTGGTAGTACAGGGGTAGATAGTACAGGGCGCCCCAGAGGATGAAGCCCTGCAGACTGCTCGCGATAAAGGCGACGGTTGCGCTGCGGTTCTGGAAGATCGAGTGCGGGATCATCGGCTGTGCGGCGAGACGGGCCTCGTATAGGGTGAAGGAGGCCAGCCCGACGGCGCCGAGGACCAGTGGCGTCAACGTGTGCCAGGAGTCCCAGGGGTACATGACGCCGCCCCAGGAGAGGGGGATCAGGAAGGCCGAGATGCTCCCGACGAAGAGGACGGTGCCGGGGTAGTCGATCTGGCGGAGTTTGGAGGGGAGGGAGCCGGGGGGTGTTTGGAGGTGGAAGAAAAAGAGGACGAGGATGGCGGCTAGGCCGATGAAGGGGAAGTTGATGTAGAAGATCCATCTCTAGAGTTTATAATTAGATTTGTGGGTGTGGTTGGAGGGGGGGAAGAAGGGGATGTACCCAGGTGACGTTCTCGGAGAATCCCCCGCCCAAGATGGGTCCCAGGACTGAACCGAGACTATACATTGCGCTTAGAATGCCATAGTAGTTACCTCGGAGTCGGAGGGGGACCAGGTCGGTGACGACGACTTCGGCGAGGACGGCGATGCCGCCGCCTCCGACGCCTTGGATGCAGCGGCCGATGAGAATCTGGGTGAAGTCGTTGGCGAGACCGGCGACGAGGGCCCCGACGAAGAAGAAGACGATGGAGATGAGGATGATGGGGCGACGGCCGAAGATATTCGATAGGGTTGCGGTGGTGGGCTGGAAGACGGTCGAGCAGAGGAGAAACGAAGTGCCGCTCCAGAAGGCTTCCATGGCGCTTCCGTGCAGGTCGCGGGCCATGATCTGTCTGTAGTTAGTTGCTGTCTCGAATGGAGTATGAGAGGGGGTGGAGGGACGTACGGGCAGCGCGACTGATATCGAGGTCCCATCCAAGGAGACCATCAGCGTCAACACCGCCAGCGTCACGAAGATGAGACGGCCGGTGGTGGTCAGCCTGAAGTCATCGTAGCTGGGCGCCTCTCCGTTTTCCCCCTCCTGGGACTTCTTCTCCGCATCGTGAATGTCTCTCTCGCGCTCTGTAGGTGGCTCTCTGGCTTCTGGGATGGTGGTGATCTCCGTGGATGCCATGGTTGATCCGTCAACACAGCAGGTAGAAAGAAGACACGTAGAGAGAAGACACAGAGAGGACCTGAGCAGATGAACGTCACCGCATTTTCTCTGGCCATTCTCCCGGCCTGCAAAGTCACACAGCCTACCGGACGTTATATCTCGTGCCCAACGTCTGTATCACTGCTGCGCAACACAAACCGACCGCGTCTCTTCCGGTGTCTGTGAGATGGCAACATCAATCAATATACTCCGGAGCGACAAGAAGAACAAGTTTGATGGAACTCTGCGTCGAGAACAACAACAAAGAAAGCTTCCCCCTCCATCACGGACATACAAATGGAGCTTCAACGATACACCAACCTCCGTCAAACACTTCTTTGATTTCTTTGATTCCGTTGAATCGACACACCAACCCAACAGCCAGCATGTCTGCAGCCAACCCCCAACTGTCCGTCGCCATCATCGGCAGCGGCATAATCGGAAGCATCCTCGCCCTAGGCCTCACCCGGCGTAACATCCACGTCCAGGTCTACGAACAAGCGCACTCCCTGCGTGAAATCGGCGCCGGGATCGCCTTCACAGCCAACGCGCGCCAATGCATGACTCTGATCGACCCCCGGCTCGACGACTGTGTCACCGCCGTCGCGACCCTCAACGGCGAGGACCCCGCCCACCCAAACAACAACATGCAGTTCATCGACGGGTACAACCACGACCGGACCCGGACGGCCCCTCCCCCCAGCGACGACCTGCTCGGAAAACCCCTGTACAAGCTGCATGCCGGGCCGCGGGGTTTCGAAGGGTGCCACCGGGCTCACTTCCTCGAGCAGGTCATAAAGCTCATCCCGGGGGACGTCGTGCATCTGTCGAAACGACTCGAGACGTACGAAGTCCCCGAGACCGACACGGGGAGGATCCGGTTGGTATTTGGGGATGGGACGACAGGCGAGGCAGATGTTTGTATGTTTTCCCCCTCTTATATCCCACAAATGAAAAAAAAAAAAAAAAAAAAAGGCAAAGCAAAAGAGTAACAAAGGCAGTAATCGGCTGCGACGGGATCAAGTCCCGCGTCCGAGAACTCATGTTCGGCACCGATAACCCCGTCTCGCACCCGCACTACACCCACCAAGTCGCCTACCGGGGCCTCATCCCGATGTCCGTCGCAGAGCAACACCTGGGCAGTTACCGCGCGCGCAACCAGCACATGTACGGGGGTCCCGATGCCCACCTGCTCCATTTCCCCGTTGCGAAGCAGCAGCTTGTCAACGTCGTTGCGTTTGTGCATGATGCAGAGGACTGGCCGTTAGAGCGGAGTATGACGCAGCCAGCCACGAAGGAGGAGGTGGTGGCGGCGTTTTGCGAGTGGGGGCCGACGGTGCGCCGTATTATCGATCTGCTCACGCCCGAGATGGATAAGTGGGCGGTGTTTGATATGTTGGAGTATCCGGCGCCGGCGTATGCGGAGGGCCGGGTGTGTATCGCCGGTGATGCGGCGCATGCGTCGGCGCCGCATCATGGGGCCGGCGCTGGCATCGGGGTTGAGGATGCGTTGGCGTTAGTGCAGCTGTTAGAGCGGGTGGCTAAGGAGGAGGAGGGGGAGACGGGGAGAGGGAGAGCGGTGCGGACGGCGTTGAGGGTGTTTTCGGATGTCAGGGTTGAGAGGTCGCAGTGGTTGGTGAGGAGTAGTCGCGAGGTGTGTGAGGTGTATGAATGGAAGAATCCGGACATCGGGGCCGATATGCAGAAGGGGTATGACGATGTGAAGAGGAGGTCGCATAAGATTTGGTATTTTGATATCAACGACATGTTGGCCGAGTTGGAGAGGGAGTATCAGAAACGCATGGAGTAGACTAGACTAGACCAGTTCATTGCATTTTTCTAAGACGAGGCTACCACACCAACTCTGGCCGAGACGACATACAACTTGCTTCTAACTCGGCACAGAATCTCTCTTCCTCCTCTAGCTTACTTGTCCTCTCCCATTTCATCGCTGGCATAGCTGGCCAGATCTGCGTTCCACCTTGCTTCTCCTCCTTTTGTCGATGCTCCATCACGGCCGCTCGAATAGTGTTCTGGAAATGAATCGGACCCTACATATCTGGATTAGCTTCATGTATTTCAAAAAAAAAAATAAGAGGCAGCATACAGTCTCCTTATCCGGATGGAGTTCGCCATTCACAAACACTCCGGCGTTAATATTGGCCTGTGCCGCATTGCAGAGTTGCTTGTCCTCCTCAAGAACCTGTCGGTAGAACGCGTTGATATTCTCGAATTGTTCGTCCGTTGCGTTCCGATGCCGAAACACCTCGTATTCGATCTTGCTTGTTGTAGCAGACACCGGGAACATGCGTTGAATGTAGAAGAAGTGCTCCCTGCCGAGCCAAGTCAGCATCTCTCAGCAGCACGCAGCCATCCTATCATCACGCCACTTACGTTACCGTCACGGAGGTCGTCGGAAGGAAAAAGGTAATGGCTCGTCGGAATTGCTTATCCTCTTGGTTCTTGTTGTAGATATGGTGCTCCATGTGGCCCCCATTCGGCTCGACCCGATACCGTGTGAGGTCTGATACCCCCGCGATAAGCGGATGTGACGTCGGACAGTGGTAGCACTCGTTGTAGTTATCGATCAATCCTTTCCAGTTGGAGTCCACGTCCATGTCCCAGTAGTGATCGAAGGTAAACTCTGCCTCAAAATCGAACTCCTGCATCCTCTCCTGTTCGTCTGCACCTGCAAAGTCGTCTTCCCACCGGACTTCGGGCTCGCCAGCTTGTAGATTCACCCACACGAATCCGGCCTTGTCAATGCGTACATTGACCGGGAGGAGTCCGTTCTGCTTGGGGTCGAATCCAGGAACCGTGTCAAAGCGAGGAGCCTTGGCCAGGTTGCCCTTCAGCCCGTATGACCACCCGTGGTATTTGCAGCTCAGGATCTTAGTGCACCCAGATCGGGATTCGAGGACAGGGTACGCCCGGTGGCGGCACAGGTTGTGGAATCCGTTGATGTTGCCATCGCGATCGCGGATCAGGAAGAAGGAAAAGTTGGCAATGGTGAAGGTGAGATAATCACCCGGTTGGGCGAATCGCAGTGAATGTGTCAGGAGGATCCATCGTCTTGAGAATATGGCTCGGCGCTCGAGCTGGTACATCTCCGGGGACCTATACCATGACGCAGGTAGGCCCCGGAAGGACTCAGATTTGGATGATTTTTCGTAGCCGAAAAGACGCCACATTGTGAGCTGATGAACTGGGGAACCGACGAAGGTGAATGCAGTAGAATTGGTCATACAGGAGCCAGAATTCCGCCGATTGTACTCTTATTCTTTTTGTTGGAGATCCCCATGCTCAAAAATGGGGGTGGTGGGGGTGCGTTCTCCGCGATAGCAGTTATCATATCAGTAATATCAAGGAAGCTGATAACACTTATCTCGGACATCTTAGCGAAATCTCAATGACATTTGCCATCAGGCAATCGAAATGTCTCAGATCTCGATCTAATCTGAGCCACAGAGAAAATGCTTGGCCAATGCTCAGAAACCGGGCACAACCTTGGTGGGCTTGAAAGACCAAGACTTCATAGCAATTACAACGAGCAGGAAGAATAAAACAACAAACACACTGTATAGAATTTAACCCAATTAATATGCCAATAAATAATAAAAGTACCCCCCCGAAAAAGTCTTTAAAGCCCCAAAATTTCGGCCAAAACTGGGCTTTGTGTAAGGTCGAAAACCTCCCGTATATATGCCTCATCTAGTGAAAATGGCTTGGCTATGAGGTTAGGAATGTACCTCCCAACGAGTTGCTCCACGTCAAGATTGTCAACGAGGAACCCTGGTCGAAGCAGGCATTGTCGGAACTTCTCCACCGTACCCCGAAGATGACTGGAGTGGAAAGGCACATCAATTCCTTCAAGAGGAATCGAAGCCTTTCCGCGCTCGAGTTGGATAGGTGGTGAAAGTAATTTAGCTTGTTCTCTGATGGCGCAAACCAAGTCGTGTAGCTCCGTGGCTGTCGTGTTAACGTCTTTCACCATTTCCTCGACCAGGCGAGCACCCTCAGGAGCCATTGCCAAATGATCAATAACTTTACCAAGAACAAAAAGATTGACCGTCTGAGCAAGCAGTCATTAGCAGCAGGACGCGAGAGTATGACCAATCAAATCGACATACCGTTCCAGAACACACATATTGCTCTCCTTCAACATTGAAATTCACAATCTCGAGTAATTCTTCGCTGCTTTCCGCAACTGTGCGAACCAGGGAACCCAAGGCAGCTTGGTCAAAAACTGGGAGCCAGTACCTATTAGTTTTTCGAAATCTTATCACAAGGAGGTGGCCTCTGCCGGAACTCACATTTCCCCAAGCGTTTGGGATTTACGGCAAGCATCCCATATGTCGTACCCCCCTGGTCGTCTCGCGCGACGGATGCTTGCATCACCAAACCTCGATAAAATGCCAACTCAACTAGAGCACCTGTGGGCACGTGCTGGGACAGCGCACACAAGGCCCCGTATTCTCCGAGAGAGTGGCCAGCGTATATTGCGTCCTGGGGCACATAGCCGCTGGACCTCAGCTCGGCAAACGCTGCAGCCTCGAACAACAGAATTGCCGGCTGGGCGAACTGCGTTGAGTATAACAAGCCCTTGGGGTTGGTAAAGGTGTGGGATATCGAGTTAGGCGTGAGACCGGCAAGAACAGGCTTCTGGACTCGCGTTCCGTTAGGAAGCAGTACCTCTGTGGTTATAGACAGGTATTTTTGCCGAATTGCACGGCCATGTCGACCGCCAAAGTGAATGGTAAGGGACTTGGGGTTATTCTGAACAAGCTCCAGAACAGACCAGCCTGTATTATTGCCACTTAAACATCGCATCCACAAGTTTCGCAGTCAGGGGCACATACCATAAGTGTCGTAAAGCTGTTTGTCAATTTCATCCCACAGCTTTTTGGCCAGTGGGCAAGTATTGTATAGTTCCATTCCCATCCCTTTGCTTTGGCTACCTTGGCCAGTGAACAGGTACGCTGTTCCAGGCTGGTCCACCTCAGCCTCAGCTTCCAATACCACCTCTTTGTTTCCTTTTCTTAATGCGACGACCCCAATTTGCATTCGCCCTTCTATCATACCTGTGTGTTCAACTTGCACCACCAACTCTTCCAGCGGCAGAACCATCGCGGCAAATTTGGCCTCGAAACGACGCAGCCGTCCGCGGTTCCCCTCGAGGACCAAATGCTCTAACGCTCTCTCCACAATAGCGGACGTGCACATCCCATGGCAGATTGTACCAGGAAGATTAGCTAGACTCGCAAACACAGCAGATACGTGAATTGGATTGAAATCTTTGGATAGCTCGGTGTATGCTTCGTTGCTCTCTGGCATCTGAATCTCGACTGATGAAGGGCCCGCCCATCCTGGGTTGGCAAATTCCGTCTGGCTCTTGGACAGCTTCCCTTTGCGTCTGATAAACTCGACTACAGGGTTACCAGCACAACCTTCACCTCTAAATTCGATATTTCCAACTTGCTCCTCTCGGATGCTGTGCAGCAGGTCAAACACATTTCCAGTAACATGGATGTCTCTTAGCCCATCTGTACGATGCGTTGTATAGGTCTGGATCCTGAAAGTGAGGGATTTTCCCACCAGCGACCCCGTGTGATCTTTCTGATGAAACCACTCTCGGCTTGAAAGGATGGCCTCCTCAAGCTTGGTATTGATATCAATGATCCAATCGGCCTCCTTGGTAAGGTGAAATCCAGGGAAACCTTTGCCGTTAGCCATAGAATCCCGGAAAAGAAAAGTCGAGGTAACCAGCATGACAGGGATCCCTGACCGGGTTATTTGACCTTCTACAATCACCACCGTACCCGCCTTTTCTGGGTAGACTGCTTGAACCCGTGATTTTGAGTTGACCCTATCGCCGACTCGAAGAGGGGATGCACCAGAGCAATACTCAAACACGTTAGATCGATGCACCAGTCGCAGAAGGTCACCATCAATGGAACTCGAAACTAAAGGCCGGGATATAACTTCCCAGGCAATGACTATCCCAATGGTAATTGGTAAGATAACGGAATCAGAAACCAGAGAGCGGTGATCTGGGAAAGCCGATCCTGCAACCACGATCAACTTGTCAAGCAGGTCCCGAGTGAGGATCATCTCTGTGCCATGGAAAGTATCCTTGATTGATACGTTAGCATCAACATCCTGCCCGAACCACATTTTACTATAGAAAGATCGAATTCTTTCATTACGGTCCTCCATGACCTCACTTAGTTTGAATGTACTGTGACCAGGGTCCAGCTTGTAAAGCAGCCTCAGGGCATTGGAATTTCTCGGTGGGTATATTTCAGCAAGTATGTCGGTTTCATTAGGGCTTGAAGACTTGATGGAGAAGGCGAGTCCGCTTTGGTCTTGCTGAGATACGTAGATTTCTGACTGATCCGCATGGAATCGTGTGGTGGCACCTGGGTGTGATAGCATGAACGCATGGAAAGGGTTCTCTCGACGCGTTCGCCCTTGCAACAACATCTTATTGTCGAATACCGAACGAATCCAAGCTGGAAAGTATTTTTCCGACCCAAGACTGAGCGCTCCAGAGGATATAGATCCGTCATCTGGAGCATCTGATAACGTTGTGAATGACGGGGTTGAGATATCCTCGGCAGTATCTTTTCCCAGAGAGGAGATGGTAGACCAAGATCCTGGCGTGGCCTGCCCACTGTCCAAATTAGGCACATAATCATCAGGGGCAATTATCTGCTGCATGCGATTGATTACAAACGCAGTGATCGAGTCCAATATATCCTTAGCTGATTCATTTTCATCATAAGAATACTGTGCGGCAACCGGTCCATGTAGAATGCACACTCTCTCGGCATCCTGTCCAACTACGGCGTCAAGATCTTCGGATTGCCACAGCGAGTCCTTCTTGAAATAAAATTCAAAATCCTCATTCAAAGCAGGAACAAAGTTGACAGGTTTGCGCCCGGGCTTCTTGCACTCTATCAGAAAGAATGAAAGGTCCTCCGGATTCAAAACCTCTCGGTTAGCGGTTGGGCACCATTCACCAAATGAAAGAAGGAAATAATCTGGATCCTCAGCTAGTAAGGCGTTACTCAATTCCGCTTCATTTTCCGAATTAACCGGCAACCTTTCTAGCCATCTGTTGGCTATAGTCATGGTAAGGTCGATGTAAGACGGGTCTACCCAGCGCTTTTGATGATGGACATACATTAGCTGGATCATTCGATGAAGAACATCCAGGTAGGACATGTCTTCAAGGTTGATTACATCGCCATGAATGCTGCACCCAAACCATGGTTTGGCAAAGTCTTCATTGAGCCTTCGTATAATGGAGTCGCTGTGTTTCGCCAGGAATATCAGTCGATCCTTATGCGGCAAGTTGAAGACGGTTCTGTCCATATCCGCCCATAAACTTACACCTCGCGTTGCAATTTTATGGATAGGCTCTCCCATTTCTGACTGAACAGTAACAACCCCTCCTGCAGAACTTGTGTATGTCTTCTCCCAGTCTTGATTAGGAACACCAGGGGTTTTGGCGATTATCTTCCTAACAGCTGGGGAAGTATGTGCCTCCTTCGCTATCATCATACGGCTACCAAGCAGCACACCATCAAAAGGCATAGATGGGCGCCCCATCGAAAGGGACCACGACCCTGTCAAATATGGATAAATGCTTTCGCCACTTCCAAATCCACTGCCAGCTACCAAGTAGATATTAGAATACTGGCGAATAAGTGCGTATGTAGCAAGGATGGGTTCGTGGAAATCCTCAAACGAATGATGGCCGCCTCCCCTTCCACCAGTCCATTGAAGGATGACAGGAAATTCCGGATGAGCTTTAGCAATTTCAACGACATGCCTGATGGTAGAAACCGAGCCCGGCTTGAAGCCAATGTATCGTAGTCCTAATGTCTGTATGTACTCCGCTGCAACTTCAAGTGAAGGGACTCCGGCCCCGATTGTTAAGCCATCAATAGGAATATTCGCTCGGGATATACGGCGTAATAATTCAATCTGCCAGCTCATAGAGCGCGGGTTAGCGTATATGAGATTACAAGCAATGCCTCGTCCTGGGTTGATGCGATGGACAAGATCTTGAATCGCGGCTTCCATTCCCAAAGCGTCGTAGTAGCCCCCTCCAGCAAGTTCAATATGATACCCGGCATTCATAATAGCAGCCACAAAGTCAGGATGTACGGTTGTCGGTGTCATTCCAGCTACCATAACTGGAGGAGCTCCCAGCAGTCGACTCAGCCGTGTCTCCAATCTTGGGGGTGTTCCGGTGCTCAATCGCGGCTGAAATCTTTGTCCCCAGCTCTGCAATCTGGTCGACGTAACTAGAAGTTTTGGGGAGAGCAAGTCATGTATGGTTCCCATCTCAGAATCCCGTGAGTCCATTTCCCCACCCTGTATCACCCTCACACCCCACCCTTCTTTCACCCGTTTAACCAGTGGTCCGAGTCCACCACGGTCAAAAACAATTATGTGCGATATAGGGGGGTTATATATAGGGGTACTCTCCTCCCCAGACAAGGCAGCAGGCCAGTCACAGCACTCACAAGCAATAGCCTCTATGACAGTAGGCAAAATATTCCCCGTCATTTGGCGTAGATCCAAACCATTCCGAGTATGACACACCGGCAACACAAGATCCTGTGGAAGAATTACATGATTTGCGAATCGCCTTTTGAGTGACTCAGCCGCCCTTGTGAGGTAATGTGTATGGAATGGTGTGCTAACGGGTATGAAGCTATGCTGGATGGGTGACTTCCTGTTACTAAACGGGATGCGACTCTGGTCTTGGCCAAAGCTAGAAATCT
The DNA here is from genome assembly GCA_027569225.1 of Aspergillus panamensis. Lineage (NCBI taxonomy): Eukaryota > Fungi > Ascomycota > Eurotiomycetes > Eurotiales > Aspergillaceae > Aspergillus > Aspergillus panamensis. Next base: position 216,965 of record JAPDER010000043.1, on the reverse strand, counting down.
TTGTAAGATATTGCTCCAGGTAAAGAAGGGAGGCAACTGGGCCAGCTATGACAAACTGATCTTGTGTATTGATCAAAGATAGGCAAAGTTCTTGTTCTTTCGGGAGGCCATTGTTGAGCTGCCTCAAGATTGAGTCCATACGGCTTCGTTTAAGGCCACGCACACTCAGCATGTAAGACGGCGTATTTTGGTGATTGGCATGCCCACTATCGGCTGCCGGAACTGCGCTGCAGGGTGCTTCATAATGACATTCCCACCCCAAGTAGAACAATATTTCTATGGTCTGTCGACAATGGTGGTAAAAGGAATCCCAAGAATCCGATTGTGCAATGGCGATTGCTACCAGAATGCCCTGGGAATGGCCGGTGGTGGATTGAAACAGTGACCGCAATTCTCCAGGGCTAAGGCCCATGATCTGACATATAATGCAGTACCGAGCCAAACTAAGGACACCAATTACTGGAACGCTCACGGGAGCGCGGGAAATGAAATGGGAGTCCGGAATGGTGGAAGGGTCATTTACCCAGCTCTCGAGCTCAAGTTTCTGACCTTTGTAGAAAAGACTGCACTGTGGTTGCAGTGAGAGCTCATTGAGTTGAGGGCCAATAACACCCATCAAACGACGGAGCATAGGTTTATACGCTTTATAAAGACCGGCAAGCTCTTCGACACAAGTGCGGCTGGAGTCTCCCTGCCCCCCAAAAACTCCCATCAGTCGAAAGTTGTCTGTTTTGACATGTTGAAAAATGGCACCCAGGCGTTGACTATGGAGCTCGCCCTCACTTCGTCGATGTCTATTACAACTAGCTTCCACCGCACGATAGTAAATTCCCAGCAATCGCTGCTGCTCATCGGGCAGAATCGTCAATGCAGTGATAAGCGAGTGAATTTCAGAACCATTCCCTAGAAATTCGCAATCGAAAGCTTGGAGGACCACTAAGAGGACTGATGGCGAAAGAAATTGCTGGGAAAGTAAAAAGTCCAGGAAATTTAGGGCGAGGGCCGCGGGGGTCCCCAAGTACTCAGCGCCTGAGTCCAAGGCCAGAAATGCGGATTTCTGCGATTCGAGAAGTGTGAAATGGATTTCAGGGACGATGAGGGATAATATAACCTCATTGTGATGGAATATGAGGGAAGTCGTTGGGCAGGGTGATGAGGAAGAGGAAGAAGGTGGGGAAGGAGGAAGGTCGATTGTGGTGGTGGGCGGAAGGGTGACAGGGTCAGGTGAGGAGGAAGGGGGGATTTCCTCTGCCACGTCCATCCTGAACTTGTCCCAACTTGCAACCCAGATGATGAGAAGAAACAACTATGGAAGACATCCCACCAGGAACCACCCCGCTCATTCATATTGTCCATCGATGGGCGGATGCCTTATTTCAAAGCCAACCACCCTGAAATCTAGGAGATTCTCGAGCTGAGCATCCATCAAACCGTTTTATGTTCTTGTTATACAGGCCAATTGTGAGCTTGAAGCCCAGTGGCCTCCCTGCGAATTTCGAATTCTGTACCACGAGAGATACAATGTTTGATAGTCGGCGAAGTCTAGACTTCCTGACCGCTCAGAGAACGGATTCTTACAAGGCAAACGTTTACCTTGGAGACCAGCTTCCAGTGTTTCATGTCTTAAGTTGGGAGAATCCTCCTTGATGGCTTGTCACACTATAATCCCCGATGGCACTCAATGCTTTCGGAGCTTTGCCACGGAGTTTTTTTTCTCGTCCTACTTTGCACTACGACTGTTTATATCTACAGGAGCACTTCTGGATCGTGTGCCTCTTCCTCCTTGATTCATCGGGTTTGAGGGTCTTGAAGCCAGTGTCAGCTTTTATCTGTCAATCTATATTTTTTTGAGCTTTACTCTTAGCCCTTTGAATTTTACAACGCCATTCAGCTGTCACGAGAGGACTCGGGGTGTTTTTCCGGAATGACCATCCACTCGCCTGCGGGCAGTCCCATTGTAAGGGAAGATGATCGAGGTGCAAGAAAGAAGTTAGCCCTTAAGTTGTTCATCGAGCTGCTGTCGTAAGTCTGGGTCTTTTAAGAATACCGAAATGGTAGTTTCTGATTGTCTAGATATCAATTAGCTTCCCCGGTTCGATGGTGATTATTGTCTTCACATCCCCGGAAACATGGTGTTTGACCTAATTATAATAGGATCGAAACACAGACTGTACTATTCCAGGGCAAGACATCTATCCGCCGCTTTATCGAGATCGGACCCCGGACAACCCTAGCAACAATAGCCAAAAAGTCGGCAGCTATAGCAACCAACTCTCATTTCCTTTCGCAATGGCCAGCTATTGCATTCCTGTCATATCAGGATAATAGGGGCGATATTGTATACCAATATGCGGGGCGACAGCTCCCCATCGAATCTACTCCTCAGGAGCCGAAACCTGCCACCCATTGTTCAGCACCATCTGTTTCTGACAAAATATCTGAACAACAGGTGCTTCCTAAAATAAGGACCTCCGCAACCCCAAGCGCAGATATTTCCCTTTCAGCTACCCATGTTGTAATTGCATTGACTGCTCAAAAACTTCGACGCCCTTTTGACCAGATTCAGACTAAAAAAACAATTCGTGAGCTCTCAGGGGGTAGGTCTGTCCCAATAGTTTCATTTATGGCAGTTCTGATGCTGTCAGGGAAATCAACATTGCAGAACGAATTAACCGGGGACCTGGTCACTGAATTTGGCAGAGTTCCGGATGGTGTCGAGGATATGCCTTTGATAGTGGTTGGGGAAGCGCTTGAGAATGACTTTACTGGAAAGCCAGCTAAATCGATGTCATCATTGATATCAAAGTTAATATCAAGCAAGATGCCTGCTGGGTTTAATCTGGTTGCTATCCAACAATATCTGAAATCTCGCTGGGGTCTCATGAAATCACACGCAATTATTCCCCTGTGTTTTGCAACAAGTGTAGAGCCTCTTCATCGTCTAGCTAACAGCAACGAAGCACAGGAATATCTAGACGCTTTGGTGGTCCGGTACGCCAACACTCAAGGTATTTCTTTAATGCCTAGCCCAAGTCAGGAAAATGGGGAAAGTGTTCCAAGCTCTAATATCGTCGTGGATTCCGCCACACTTCAAACCCTCAACCTCGAGCAAAGGAGGCTTCACCGTGCACAGTTTGAGGCACTCGCTCAGTATTTGAATCTCGGAATCCATGACAAAAATATCTTGGAAGATTTTCAGGCCAGAATATGCGAACAAGATGAAAAGCTTTGTCGCTATAATGCAGAGTTCGATGACCATTTCCTTCAGGGCATAAATCCATTATTCAACCAGGCTCAGGCACGAAACTATAACTCCTGGTGGAATTGGTCTCGGGAAGAGCTTATACGGTGGTTGAATGAGATATTTCTGGGTCCTTCGGATGCTGCCTTTCTAGACCTGGAGCATCACTTGCAGAAGATCATCAATCGATGGGATCCCAGCTGTACGGATATCATCCTTTCTTTGATAAACACACCACTGCCCGAGCGGGTCCTTAGCTCACTCTCCTCTCCGGCGACTAAAATGCGCCCGATTCTGGATGAGATTCTCAGACTTGGAACACAGTCCCAAGTTAGTGATCCTGTCTTCGTTTACAGCAATCATCCCGTATGTCCCAAGACCAGCGTATCAATCACAGGTCAACTGGAATACCATGAAGCACCCCGGAAGGTACACAGCTATCCCGATGTAGTGAGCCACTACCCAGCATTATCGGAAGGTGCAAAATCAGCAATACCTTTCGTTCACATCAAAACTCGGCAAGTTGGGGATGACTGGAAGTATGACAGCAAATCTACGGGCTTATTTCATGCAATGTTGGACATAGGAGCTACAGTTGGCTTTAATTACAGTAAAAAGTCAGTCTTAGTTACGGGGGCGGGGCCGCAATCAATCGGTGCACAGACAGTACAAGGCCTCCTAAGAGGTGGTGCTCGTGTGATTGTCACCACGAGTCGGCCAGTCTCCGACAGCGCTCGGTTTTATCAGAAGATGTACCGTGAATATGGCGCCAAGGGATCAGCTTTAACTCTTCTTCCTGTGAATCAGGCTAGCAAGCAAGACTGCGAGTCACTTATTGAGTACATCTACGGCCCTGAGTCCCCTGTTGGGGGCAATTTAGACTACATCATCCCCTTTGCAGCCATTCCACAAGGGGGAGAGCCAGGAGGACTGGGAGGCCGCCAGGAGCTGGCACTTCGAGTTATGTTGGTGAATGTCCTGCGACTTATTGGCTACGTTTGTAAACACAAGGAGCGACTCCGCATTGAAACTAGGCCAACAATGGTTGTGCTACCTATGTCCTGCAACGAAGGGACATTTGGCGGGGACGGCCTATACCCCGAGTCCAAGATTGGTCTCAAGGCTTTATTCAATCGGTTCTACTCGGAGAGTTGGTCCACATATGTAACTATATGTGGAGCAGTTATCGGATGGACTAGAGGCACTTCGTTAATGCGCTCATCGAACATGGTGGCAGAAGAAGTGGAAAAGCTTGGGGCCTTAACTTTCTCGCAGGACGAAATGGCTTTCAACATTTTGGCATTAATGACCCCGACAATGACGACTCTAGCCGAGGATTCCCCTGTCTATGCTGACCTCACAGGGGGTTTGGGGCATATGTGGAATATCAAGCAATATATTTCTGACGCACGCAAGAATATATCCGAGAAGCTACAGTTGCAAAATGCTATCGTTGAGGAGAACGCCCGTCATCAATCAGTTCTTCTTGGGCATTCTCAGCAGAAGCAAAATAAATCGCTACGCAGCAGGGTTCGAAGAGCGAATTTAAGCTTGAGATTCCCGCCACTTCCAGAATTGGATGTTGGGCTTTCAAACCTCCAGGGAATGATTGATTTGTCTCGTGTAGTTGTTGTTGTTGGCTATTCCGAATTAGGCCCCTGGGGGAGCTCTCGAACACGATGGGAGATGGAGCATCAAGGAAAGTTCAGTCTTGAGGGGTATATTGAGATGTCATGGATAATGGGGTTGATCGTACATGTGGATGGTCAGATCAAAGGCCAGCCCTATGTCGGCTGGGTTGATGCTGAAACACAAACACCCATTAGGGATGATGAAGTACCTCAAAAGTACCATGATCGCATTATGTCCCATACGGGACTTCGTCTAATCGAGTCCGACAAACAAGACCGATACGACCCGTCTCGAAAGGAGTTCCTACATGAAGTGGCAGTAGAGGAAGACTTACCACCTTTTGAAAGCTCGAAGTCGAATGCGGAAGCATTCAAATTGAGACACGGAGAACATATAAGTATCCAGCCAATACCTGACTCTGATGAATATAACGTATTCATCAAAAAGGGTGCTGTCTTGATGGTCCCCAAGATAGTCCCTTTCCACCAAATTATTGCAGGTAAAGTCCCGACTGGATGGAACCCTTTGCGGTATGGTATCCCTGAAGATATAGTGCAACAAGTCGACGTCACCACATTATACACCCTTTGCTGTGTCTCCGAGGCCTTTCTATCGGCGGGAATCAAAGACCCCTATGAGCTATATCAGTACATTCATGTGTCGGAGTTGGCAAACTGTCTTGGTACCGGAGGAGGCCCAATGAAAGTTATCCAGAATATGTATCGAGACCGGTTCCTCGATCGCCAAGTTCGAGGCGATATTATCCTCGAGCATTTTATGAATACTATGGGGGCATGGGTCAATATGCTGCTCTTGTCCGCCACCGGGCCGTTAAAGACGCCAGTGGGTGCATGCGCTACTGCACTTGAATCATTGGATATTGGATTTGAGGGTATTCAAGGGGGAAAGTGTAAGATAGCGCTCGTTGGTGGGTGTGACGACTACCGCGAAGAGCTGGCGTACGAGTTTGCCAATATCAAGGCTACCGCCAATGCAGCGGAGGAATTAAACAGAGGAAGATTGCCTCGTGAAATCTCTCGTCCCACTACGAGCTCGCGGAGCGGGTTTGCTGAGTCTGCAGGATGCGGTGTACAGCTTCTAGCGAGTGCGGAACTTGCCATACAAATGGGTCTACCTATTCATGGTATTGTCGCCTACACACAAATGGCGAGTGATCAAACTGGTCGCTCCATTCCGGCACCTGGGAAAGGCATTCTCACAGCGGCTCGCGAAACTCCTACCGCTAAGAATTCGCCTTTTCTCGATATCAACTTTCGGCGTGCAGGTTTTGACGAGGATGTTGCGGATATTCATCGAAGATTCCCCTGTAGCCGACTGGCTGAACGAAGGAAAGGAACGGCCACTGTCTCCGGTCCCACGTTGTCTGCCATGGGAAGAGACACCGATCTTAGAATACGTGATGCTCAACGACGCTGGGCGAATGATATTCGTCAATCTGATCCCTCTATATCTCCCATTAGGGCAGCTTTGGCTACTTGGGACTTGACGGTGGATCATATTCAAGTCGTTTCTATGCATGGGACATCGACGAAGGCTAACGAACTCAATGAAGGCGAAGTAATCAACACTCAAATGGAACATCTAGGTCGCCGAAAGGGAAATCCACTGCTTTGTGTTTGCCAAAAGGCATTAACAGGCCATCCAAAAGCAGCCGCGGGTGCATGGCAGCTGAATGGCTGCCTCCAGATGGTGCGAGATGATATTGTCCCTGGAAATGGAAATGCAGACAACATCGATGAGCAGCTACGACAGTTCCAACATTTAGTGTACCCCATGGAAGCAATGCCAGTACCAAAAATAGATGCAGCTATGCTCACTTCATTCGGGTTTGGCCAGAAAGGTGCCCTTAGCCTTATCGTGTCTCCCAAGTATCTTTTTGCATCTCTTTCAACAGCTGCACTTCAAGAATACCGTGCCCAAACAACAAAACGTCAGAGAGCAGCGACCCCGACATTTCTATCTCGGCTGATGAAAAATTCGCTCGTTCAAGTGAAGAGCCAACCGCCATGGGATAAACCCGAAGCCATGCAGGGTTTCTTTCTTCATCCCAACAGCCGAGTCGTGAACGGAAAGCCATCAACCAAGGAGGAGATTGAGGCCACGTTATGTGTACCTGTAGCTACTAATCGCATGCTAGACGCACATTCTAGTTGCCATTCAATAAACACGAGCGTTCAGAAAATGTTGGACACCTTAGTTCATCGCTCGAGCTCGGCTTCCCCCGCCAGCAGTGTCGGTGTGGACATAGAGGACGTCGCAAATATCAACATTCAAAACAGGCCTTTCGTCGATCGTAATTTCACACCCGCCGAGCAGGAGTATTGTTTGAAGGCACCTGATCCCCGAGCGTCTTTTGCAGGTCGCTGGAGCGCCAAAGAAGCGGTCTTTAAGAGTCTCCAGACGTCCTCTGTCGGGGCTGGGGCAGCGATGAGTGAAATAGAAATTGTGAATGTCCATGGTATTCCTAAGGTTATTGTACGTTTACTCTCTCCCTCCATGGTGTTGCTTCACAAATGAGTCTAATATGCTCCAGCTTTACGGCCGTGCACAGGAGATTGCTGCTTCCCAGGGTATCAGCATCATTGAAGTCACCATCAGCCACTCCTCAGAAATGGCTATTGCAATGGCTATGGCTATCAAATCATCGTAGGATCTAGAGTTCAACCGTGCTTGTGCATAAATTCATGATTTTTTTTTCTACCTCAGTTAGATGCTTGTGATAAAAGCTGGTAAAATGAGTCACATTCTCGATAGCTTTACGCCTGATTGCCCTGTTCAGTCAATCAAATTATACACTAGGTAATATCTCTCGATAGCCAAATTCTCTTTCCCCAGTATGCGCCAGTGGTCCTTTGCCTTTATTAGTCGTGCCATAGTCTATCGGACATGAAGGTACACAGCAAAGTAAATCATGGTTTCATCATTCATACATATTTCATCTCACATAAATTGTCAGGTCCCCAAAGTACTCGTTCGGATCTTCCAATGAGACACTCGTATAATTCTCGACCATTGCGCGGACGCGTTTTGAATCCGGATCTGTTGTAAAGGGACTGCGATGTGATGGTCAGCAGGTGACGCGTGACTGAAGGACTGAGACGGTCACACTCACACCACCCAAATCTCTTCTCCATCCTTCATCTCTCTCACCCATCGTGAATTCTCCTGTGTTTCGGGGATGACCGTATTCCAGATCATTGCACCAGGCCATTGGACATCTGCTACCACTTGCTTCACGGGTACGTTTGGACTGACCGAGAAGACCAGAGTTGATTCATCGATCTCGAGAAATCCTTTGGGGTCGTCTAGCGGGGTGATGCCAATCTCATTGAGCAGTTCCTGGTCAACATTCGTATATGCAGGATCCTGAGCATAACATGTGATCTTCTTGCCACCTTTATTTCGCTTGGTAAGGACTTCAACCATGGTCTCTACAGCCGCATGCTGCGCTTGAGAACGTCTTGAATGATACTCCTTATCGAAAATGCCCATAGTTCCCAGTCCAAACCCAACAATCTTGTGGATAGAGGCAGAGAAACTCATGGTGGACAGGTGACGTTTCAGAGCCTTACAGGTGTCACTCTCGCTCCACGATCTGCGGGTCTTCTCGAAGGCCTTACGGACCTCCTCTGCAGAGGACTGTTTAGTGAAGTCATACGAGCTTGTGTAGCAAATGGATACTGGAGCACTATCGCCCAAAGATATCTCGGGGAACGCAGGGTGAATACGCGTCAGGTATTGGATACTGCTATACGCGATGCGATAGGTGGTCCTGCTCATTGTTAGATACTGAGAGATTGGATATTGATCGGGTGCAAGATCGGGAGTTGCATCACTCACGCAGAGTCTGCACACCAAGAAGGAATCTTGAGGCTATACGTGTGCCGCACATCATCCAGGTCGTCAATGTGAACCTCATCTGAGCCCCGTGCAATCTGACCGTCTAGGTCAGCCAGTAAAGCTCGGGGGAAAAGCGGTTTTCCCAAATTATATATTCGATGCAAATGCTCCATCTTAGCTTTTATCTGGGCCACCATTTCCTCATCATTCGAGATGGGGCCACACTCCTCTTCTGCACTCCCTATCGCCAGTATTCGGTCTTCTGATTTGTCGGCCACAGCGCATGAAACTGAGGACTGGGGTGGAAGACGCGTGTCTATGGTAAGAGAACTCATGATGCGCAATACAAACTAGACCAAAGACTGAAGTGCTAATGTGAAAAAGAGCTGTGTCGAACTCCTTCTCTGGTTTATATACATGAGGCTGCTCTTGGGCCTAAATCATCCCTGCAGCTAATTTAGCTTAACCATTCTTCTGGCCCGCTGGAGGGGGATGAGAGCTGAGCGTATTTATTGTTTATTTCCTTTTCTTATATTTTCTTTTTCCTGTTGCACCCATATCCATTGTTTAGGATTGGCATGGGCCTCACCGCTGTTGCCCACCAACCGAGGGTCGTGTGGCTCAGATATCCAACCTGTTGGAAGCCCATGGGGTTCCCTGATTGGTCATAAAACTAAAGTCCGTTAAATTAATCTCGACCCGTGCTTCCCGGTTTTGCGAACACTCAACATTCAGGCCCCTGTGTTGGTTGGGCTGTCACGGGTTCCTTCACCCCTCCCAGTGATATTATCACATTGAACGCTACCTACATACGGATCTAGCCTGCATAGACAATGAAGAAGGTACCAGAGCGTTCTCATTAGCCTGGACCCGGTGGGCGAATTGGCTTGCATACTGAGGATGATCCTCTCTATACGCCCAGTCGACCTGTCTCATACAAGTGATTTTCAATGACGGCGTGGTTTTGGAAATCCTCCTTTCCTAAAACTCCGAGCCAATCACCCGCAGTGTTGTTGATGGGCATTCTACTAGTTGTTGGGTTATAATGCGGGGCAAGAATTTGAAGACAGTCCCTTTACTGCCACGAGCCAACAGCACGCCTTGACGCCCACGAAGCGGCCGTTGGCCCGACCTCTCCTAAACAAAACGATCCAGCCGGTATCCAGGAGATACCTGTCCAATTTCTAGATTGGAGCCCCTCTCGTACTTCGTCCCGTGAGCCAGACTCTTATCAAATCCTTCCGGATGCTGACGCCTTCTCCGACACTTCCTTGACCCCTTTTACGCAGTCAACAGTTGCCAAACCATAGTTCACATAGCTTAAATTAGCTATAGCGACTTTGGCTCACCTCCTAACATGATAAACCGATATAGTACTGTGCCTACACCAATATTTTGGGCGTCGCACTTTCCTTTGTCCCTTGTTAGCACCCTAGGGGTCAGTCTGTCGTCCCATCATGGACGGACTTCTGGGAGTACGACATGTCGAATTAGGGCTTGAAATTTTGATAAGCTTAGTTCCATATCTGCGCTACAGGGTTAAAATATCTGTCTTGGCCTTGGTTGATCTCTAGCTTTCAGAGAGCGAACACGAATATTGGGAGACAGCCAGGACATGCGAAATTCAGTTGTCCAGAAAGCAGAATCAGCGGCAATATTGGTTTCGGGGGGTAATGGTAGCGATTTCGTCTGAAATGTCCCTTGCCAGACCATCAGAGTTAATAGACCATAAAACCCGGTAACCCCTTGCACTCTTACTCGTATCAGCAATTCATAATCTACTAATGGATGTTGCCCTCCTCTACTTGGGCCATGGGACACAGATCAGCCCGTGCTTCCAGGTACGACGCGAACCGTGCAAACCATATTCGGCGCAGGGGTTCCACGCCTCAGAATCCTCAGATCCTCTATTTTTCTCATGGAAATGATCTCTGCAGCAGAGACTAGTGCCACGGTCTTAGTGAAAGATAGGTCATCAAACCTTTCACACCATCTGTCACCCGTGATCTTCCATGACTCGAACGCCCTCGATTAATCCCAGATCACGACCCTTGCCTCAAGAGAATATTTATTGCAAGCCTTGATAATGGCAAATCATTCTCTACTGCTTTCCAGCATCAATCCGACAGCGCAGCGCCGCTATCTCAGCCGGTCCTGCGCGACAGCATCCACCTATAATGATCCCCTCCCAGTCCCGATCCGAAACATCCTGTACCACGTCCCAGTACATCTCATCCCACGGCCGTGGCACCGTGCTCTCTCCTGTTGTAACCCACGTCTTCGTAGCAGGGTCGTACCTCTCCCCCTTTGTACCATCAGGATAAAGCACCAACCAGGGTCTCCCCGACACCGATCCCCACTCATCCACATACCCACCCTTGCCCCGTACAGATTCTGATAAAACCCGCACTTCATCCTGCATGATCGACACAATCTTCCCAATATGGTCAATCTGTGTACAGTTTACCCCAACGCCCCAAGGCCTAGGCAAGCCTTCCCCTTCTCCCAGAGCAGCACCCACCCACCGTCGAACATCCCCTTCATCCACCTCCTCCGCAGGAAACACGCCACAAACCCACCAAGGTTTCTTTTTGTCCCCCCGTACAACATCACGCATCGCACCCCGGACAGCCCGCACCTCGTCGGCCCTCCGCAACGTCTCAAACGCCACATAGTCAACCGACATCCACGAATTCGATTTCGTGTCAGACGACTCCTCATCACTATCGTCGTCCACAAACACCCTCAGTCGCTCCGCATGCCACTCCCGTAATGCCCTCTCATTATCCATCTCCGCCGTATATAACCCCGTATACTCCGCCGAAACGGGCGACATCGTCGCACCGTACGGCCCGAGCGACAACGCAACCCTGCCTGTCCTCCCCTCCACAAATCCCTGTCCTTGTTCTTGCCCCTGGCCTTCTCCAGGGGAAGACAAGGACAAGGGCGAGGATGCAAACGAGCCGGCTTCCCGCGCAATCGGAATGGCCGAACGCATAAACCTCACCGCATCTTCGCGTGTGTAACCGGGAGCGGTACGCGCGAAACCCTCCAGACTCGTTTGGTATGTCGCTGTGAGGAGGATGTCGGCGCCAGCGTTGAAGAAGGCGCGCTGGGCGGCGCGGAGGGTGGCGGGGTCGGAGAGGAGGAGGTGCGAGGACCAGAGGGGGGTTTGGGTCGTGAAGTGGATGTTGTACGGAGGGGATTCGAGGGTTGTGCCTAGGCCGCCGTCTAGGAGGAGGATTGGGGGCATTTTGAATTTCTTTTCACTTCCTCCTATTATCTTTTGCCTTTGGTTGTTGTTTGTGGGTTTTTTGATGGGGAGCTGAGCTTATCGATAAGACCTTGAAACACCGACAGGAAAAAGATACATCCCCGCGCAACTCGGTCAACTCGGTGTCCAATTACATTAACCATGAACTGTACCGCTTTTTTGGTATCCCAGACTGATCTCTGCCCTTGTAAAACTTAAGGCTTTAGGCTGATGGAAACCCGAGATATACGCAAAGACTATCTATGTCTTGTCCTCATCCCCTCCCACTCAGTAGATCAGGCCAACTGGTTCATACAAGCCACAGCGGAAAAAGGTAAGGTCTGATAAATTGATCAAGTAGTAAGTGCCACTTGACAACTCGGACCAGGTACAATAAACTAAGCAAACTTGATACATGATAGAGAAGAGGCATCCTGATATCCTTCGCGTGACTATCGTCTACTCCCGTTCAGATATCACTCACCCAGCCTCTAACCCCCAAGCCCTCCCATACCTTATAATCTCCTACCAGTTTCCCTACTGACACAACCACGTATTCTGAACAACAGCAGCATCAGGCAGTATGAATCTCCACCCAGTCCTGCGCTGGCAATATGAACTGCATGTATGGTCAATATAATGGAGTTCAATATCCTTACCCCCACAGTTTGTCTCATAGTATGAACGCCCATCAAGTGTAAGCTCATGATAACGGGGGTTCTGCCCAGATGGAGCTATGAAGTACAAGCATGATTTTTGCAGGGACTGACTCCATAAACCCAGGCGACTTTTTTTTTTCCTGTTAGTTAGCTTGAAATTCGGCAGGTCAGGAGAATTAGTTAGGAGTCTAAGCACATACTACTATATACTACTCTAAGTCGGCACCCCGTCTTTCTCGATTTGCCTGAGTACAATGTGGGCAAGGGTAGTGTTAGTGGTAATCACTAAGCTGAGGGTAAAGTTGTTTAAAAAAAGAAAAAAAAGTCCATGTCTAGACTTGAAACTTAAATATAAGCTTTTGGGGGTTCTATATATTTTGAAGTTAGGGTAGAATTGGATTTGAAGAAAATAGTTTGAAATGAAACATGCAGAGAGCTTTCCTTATAGACTCCCGAGTAGCCCTTATCTATCTTTAATACTTATTTACAGATATTTGTTAAGTATCAGCCTGCCTAACCAGACATGAGGTCTGATCAGAGTGACCTTTTTGGCCCCGGTACCTGGACACGTGCTCTTGTAGACAGTCTTAATTTTGGGAAATCAGGCGAGCTATTTATATTCACGATAGACAGTATTGAGCCTTTCTTAATCACCTTAGATTTAATGCTCAGTATTCAGATTAGTGATTCTTTATTAACCTCTATCAATCATCCCATGCTCACTGGTGTAGACGCATTGCTATGGGGGCCATATGTTACATACTCGACCAGGATGGAAGCTTGACTACCTACTTATCAAGTTAACCTGACTATCCAGAGCAGAACAAGCGGACATATACTTAATGGGAGCAATCAATCTAGAACAGGGTAGATCCTCAGACAGCTCTAGCCTTGCATGCTATAGATCTATACTGGTCACCTGTTAGTCAGGTAAGGAAACAAACCCTACAAGCAATCAAATAGTTCATTAGTCTGCCACGTGGAAGTGGTTAACCTGACTAAAACTCTTGCTTTCTTTTTTTTTTTTTTTTTTTTTTTTCTTGAGCAGGATTCATGGTGCTAGAGCTGGTCAAATATCGATGCTTTTATGCCTAACTGTTGGATTCGACAATATCCTTGTTGGTTATTCGGACTGAAATATATTCTGTGCCGAGCCAGCCTCATCCACCAACCTACTTTAGTCCCTTGTGTGGAAGGGTAATGAAGCAGAACAACTGGAGGAAAGGGATGAATTGCTTAGAAGTCTAATCTAGGGAAAGATCTCTCCGTAAATACATGAATGAAGTACAATGATCCAGAGTCATAGTACGTCGACACCTTGGGCATCCGAAAATTATGCACTCAATGCAGATTAACATAATTCATTCGATGAGCCTTCCCTTCCACGCGACGACGTCAATCATCACTTCCAACCCCATTTATTTTTTATTTACACACACAACAAACAGCCTCCAAGCATGGGAATATCCAACTACACATAACTGACAACCAGCTCATCATCGCTCAATAGCACAACATTCGTCTTCACCTGATTATTCTGCTTCAGCTCGATAATCGTCGCGCCGTCGAGTCCATACGACGACCCGCCCGCCTGAGCCCGCGCCCCCGTAAACACAACGCTGTCAAAATCCACCAGCGACACCAATGAGTTCCCGGATTGAAAGTCCTCCACGATCCACTCCGCGTTCTGGCCCGCCAGGGTTGCTGTCGCCGCCGGTGCCTGCACGGTCTGGGTGACGCTCTGGCCGTTGGTTTGGTTCTCGATGATAGCCACACCCCGGCTGGGGGTCCAGGACTGGACCTTGGCGACGATCACGTCGCCGGTGTTGACTTGGATACTGAAATCGTACGCGTAGTCTGGGTACCACTCGAACCAGGCGCTGTTGACGGGTTTCCCGCCCTCGATATAGAAGTCTACGCCTGTTTGGAGGATCGCGGCGCCGTAGGTGTCACCGTCGATGCCTACCCATGCGGAGCCGGCTTGGGTGCCGTCAGTGCTGGTGGCTATGGCCGCCGGGACGGTGAATGTCGCTGTCACGGCTGTGTAGCTGGCTCCAGGTGGTGGGGCTTCGCGAACGGCGCCGGCCCAGTTGCTACTGTATGCGACATTGGCGCCTGTGTCTGCGACTCTATACCCGTCCTTCGAGCCGTCCTGGCCGCCGAATATAGGTTGAAGGGCGTGGGATTGTCGGGAGTGTGATCGAGCCTTTATTCGCTCCAGTGATCGGCTGGAAGGAGCTCCGAGAACACTCCCTGCGAAAGAAGCTGTGACCAAAAAGGCGCCTGTGAACCTCATGGTGGGCGGTGGGTATGCTGAACAATTGAGACGGGGTGCAGAAACGGGGGTGAAGAGCAAATGGGCGACGTTGAACGCTTCGCAGGAGCGGAAGTCATGAAAGCCAGCATAGTCTTCGACTTCAGCCATCCGAGGGCAGACACTAAGATATCTTATACCCACTGTCTGGGGGGGGATTGCGCGTGGGTCTCAGCCACCCGAATGGAGTACCTGGTGGTGACCCCGACCTGGTTTTTTTTTTTTTTGCTCCCGTGTGGTATCCTACAGTAACCCACGCCGGGCCAGATCGTGTGGGCACCTGCGGTGACGTGGTGTGTGATCTTCAGTGTTGTCGGGGGTTTTATTTTTAAACCCATTGTCTGGGCAGTGCGGGGAGTCTCAGATCGCACGAGCCAGTGACCTGGACCGACGGAGAAAAGGATCGACTGAGATTGATCGCGGAATACCATTTCGGGGTTCGTTAAGGGCAAACGTTAATCCAGGCAGGGTTTTCACGTTGCATTGGTGGCAGACGGACTAGTTCATGCGACGGAATTGATCATGAGGTGACCACCGACCAAGGTCTGTATGTGTTTTCGACGAAGGCCCACTATTAAGCTGTCGGGACGAACACGAAAATGCCACACTATTTATTGCGAAGACTATCAAGGGATGGTTTGACTCCTCATTGCTGGAGGACGGCGTCAAGTGCTCGGTATCTTTACTGCTGATGTTAGCCTACTGAATGGTCCGACTCATGGAGAAGAGAACCAGCGCCACAAAAGTAGTTTAAATCAGCTTCGAAACTTGGAGAATTCAGCTACCGACATTGTCACCCTGGAGTACCGACAAGATCTGTCTGCTGAGAGAGCGGGAAAGGAAAAGCGTACATTCCTCGATGGCAGCCACCACATTCCTCACTTCCCAATCCGTCCTAGATGACAACCGTCGATCGAAAGACTGATTCGTATGATTGATTGACCCTTTAAGAATATTATCCGAATGCGGGGACAAAAGCATTTGTGCCTGGGTCTCTGGTGTCCAAGGACGGACATCTCAACTACTACTGCCGTGTAGCTGGACAAGTAACCCATGAATCAAAATTAAGATCAGGTTCTATTTTCTCAAGACGCAAATCTCAGAGGACAATAAATAAAATAGAAAATGATTCTCAATCTGCGCGATGGAGGGGAGTAGCCCTTTAGGAGATTTGACAAGATTCGGTCAGCTGTAGCAAGAGAAGACCTTCCTGGAATATTGACAGATTGCGAATAATCTTCCCTGCAACTAAGAGAACAACACGTTAGCTCGTAGACGGAATCAACATAGGAAGGAGACCAGCACACCTAGTCTATGCCACCTCGTCATACCTACCACCCCACCCCACATAGAGATAACCCCCCTAACCCGGGAGTCTCCTCATCTCCTGCTCAGACCAATACCTCCTCATATTGTCCGCCCCCAAAGTCCTGACTTCCTCGTCCAAATGCTGCCACAACACCTTCCCAAACCCATCCATGATGCGCCTCACCTCCTTACGACTGAGCTCCGTCTCGCCCGCGCGGCAACTCCGTAGATAGTCATCTAACTCCACCAATCCATGATGGATCTGTTTGTGCTGGTCCACGAGGTTATGTCCTCGCTTGAACTCGGGCATCTTGCGTGCGAGCAGCGGGAACACATACTGCTCTTCGAAGTCATGGTGCTCCGTGAGCTGCTCGCAGAAGCCTTGGCCGGTCATGATGAGTTGTTTGGCGGAGAGGGTTGCCCGCTTGTTGTCGGTGGTGGCATCTTGGAGTTGTTGCCAGATTCCGCGGAAGTGGTTATGCTGGATATTTATGAGTAGTTGGTATAAGATGAGATAGGGGCATGCATATTGTTGGGAGGGGGGAACTCACGAACCGATCCATGGTCTCTGCCATGCGGTTATAGATGCGGAAATCGCGAGGGGAGAGCGGAGGTAAGGCTTCGGCTGCTGCTGCTGCTGCTGCCGTGGCCATCCCGCCAGATGGGGAGGGCGAGCTGTGGTTTTCTGTCATAGGGCGTGTGAATTGTTGATATGAAGTGAATGGGGGTGTTAGAGTGCAGGCTGTCGCGACAGATAATAAACTACAAGTAGTTAAGACAAAGGAAACGGGGAGATGACTGGGGCCTCTCGCGAGTAGTCGCATTGTCTCACCACACCCACACTGGTATACATGCGCTTCCCTTATATGCCAGGCCTGCAGTGGTAAAGAAACGGTTAAAAAGACGAGGGAATGATAGAGCTAGAGCCACGATGTAAGCACTAAAAAAAAAGCGGCCACCCAAGTGGCGGACAAGTGTTGCTTGAGTGGTCTAGATCAACCAGTCGGAGCAAAGAGGATTGGTAAGCGGAGTCCGGCTTATTTTTGGGTGGATAAAAACTTCAAGTTGGACAGTTAGAAAAATATGCATTTAAAGATAGGTTGGCGGTAAAAGCGGAATCCCGCGTAAAAGTACATTTCAAATCGACAACTGGCAGCCTACCACAGAGCCAATCCGCGCCACAATAGAGTCGTAGCAAAGTGAATTGACCAGCACAAAAAGAGTACGATCAGAATGTCCCAGGTCCTCAATGGATGTATGACATTTCAACGTCCAGCTCAAGGCTACACATTGCGAAGACACACATCTAGTACGTCGCTGGTGATGAGAAACTTCTCCTTTCATATCAGCACTTCTTCGGCACAACCACAGGCATGGAAAGACTGGATTGCAATTTGACATCCGTGCTAGATTGAGCCGGTGTGTACCAGGCTCGAGAGTGTAGGCTAGGGGCAAACCGACAACGGTCGAGGCAGGGGTCAGAATATTATTAAATATAAGAAAGTATATCTGCAGAAACAGGGAAGATATAAAGACATGAACGAAAAAAATCGGTTAATCCTAGGTAAGTCGTAAATCCGTCGAGACTAAAGGCTATAGTTCGCTGTGTCGCAAATGCTTGGGAGGCTGGAGATTGCCATTCCGCAACTCTTGCCATGCAAGATCGAAACGAGCCCCCATTAACCAAGCAGCACCGATCTGAAGATGTTAGAATAGGATGCATCGAGAGGTGGGGGTACACATACCATAATAACCGAAACGAATACTGCGATCACTCCCATAAGCATCATCATAAAGCACACATCCTTGCGTGTTTCAGCCTCAAGCTTAGCCTTCTCAGTCTCAGCCTCTGTTAGTGCGCCCGCGACACGGCGTTTTGCGTCATCGGCATTCTGAGATGGGAAGATGCTCTCGATAAACTTCTCAATCTGTTTAGAAGGTTAAAAGCAGATACAAAATGGGGTCAGCGGGCAAGAAGTACCTGTCCACATTGGATACTGATCTTGAGGAAGTTCGGGTCCTTGGGGGTGTTTTTCTTATGGATCTTGCGAACATAACGGCGGAATGTATCACAGAGGACTCGGAGATTTTGGGTGGATTCGAACATCAGTTGGCAGGCATCGCCCTTGGTGATCTTGATGTTACGCTCAAACATGGCGGGGTTACGGAAACAGAGTTCGAGGGTAGCAATGGCCATGCTTTGGGGGATAGCACAGAAGTTGAACACACTCTGCTCGCGTAGACCAGCAAGGTAGAACAGACAGTCTTCAACGTGTTCCAAGGCATTTAGAACCATGTCGGAGCTGCAGTTGAGGGCTGCCTCACGGTTTTCAGGTTTGAAGAGGTCATCGAAGTCGTCTACGTGCTTGGACCAGATATCTCGGGGCCAGAATCGGCGGCTATCATCATTATCTTCCCGGACGTCACGAATGATGTTTGTCTTCTGTAGGAAGAGACCCATGGACTTGTGAAGACGGGAGCGCTTCAACAGTGCGGGGTTTCCGAACTCCGCTTCGACGAAGAGGCGGGTCAGGCCCTCACCGACTAAGCCGGCCACGTAGAAACAGTACAAATCATACTCCTCCGTTGTCTTGACGCTGGCGTCTTCGAGGGCAGCTTTGCGGCAGTAGTCGGCCATTCCGTTGCCCATCTTGTCGGTGATATCCTTAATGATAACCTGGTAGGCCGGCTTCATTTTCTTGAACTCGGTAATGACATTGTGAAACTGGACCAGCAGCTCACGATCCTTTTCCTCTGGCCGGTTTCCGGTGAAAGTCCAGCCGTCTTGTTCAAGGAAATCCTTAAAATTACGTAGCAGGGGCTCCTTCGTCTCCAGCGGAATCGAAGTATCGTCTTCAATGGTGTCCAGTCCGCGCAGAGCCAAGTAAAAGATACAGACGGGGAGAAGCAGTTCCGGGTGCAACTCCTTGATCACCGCACTGAAACTTCGGCTTGTTAGGTCGAGGAACTTGAAGCAGGCCTTCTGTGTTTCGGTGTCGTCCTTCTCATTTCGTTCGTGAACGGGGTTATGCCACACTTTCCTATCATCAACAGCAACAAGAAATAATGGTCAGCATCTATTCAATTGGGCTGGATGGAGAGCGGAGCAAGTAGGAATGTGATCTAGGACCAACCATTGAATAATCGACCTCAATTCGGAGGGGTGGAAGGCAAAGTAGATAGCTTTAGACGCGAAACCCATATTGTGTGGTAGGGGCGAGAGTTACAGTGGAAGAAGGTAAGAGGACAGCGACGCGGCCGGGTGGCAGGTATAAAAGAAGAGGCGACGCAAATATGAATCGCGCACGATTAGAAAATGGCGAAAGAGGAGAAGCCAAGCTGTTCAAATGACAAGTCGCGTACTAGCACACAAATATAATGTACAAAAAGCGCCGTAGGCAAGCTACTAGGTACCTCACTGGCAAAACAATGGGAACCTAGAAGAATAAGGGAGAGAAAGGGAGCTCTTCTGCAGGATGAGTTGTTTTCCCAATTACTTTTGGAGTCGGCGTGCAAAAAGGGGGGTGGAGGCAAAGTCAAGCCTAAGGTATCGCGAACGGGAAGAAGGCACGGATAAAATAGGGGCCTAAAGAAGAAAACCGGGGGTTAATGAGGTGAAAGGAAAAGAGTTTTTTTTTTCGAGGGTAAACACTGAAGAGCTAGGCTAAATCGTGGCTTCACCTGCCAGAGCAAAATTATTATCATCAGTAATCGACCGTTTGACCAGAGCTGCGCCAGGGGGTGGAAGAACCCGGCGCCCGGTACGTCGTATTACCCGGATCTCCACATCGTGGCTGCCTAGCTCCCGCGTAAGCCCTCGAAGCCGGTAAGATATAACGATACATGACGGCGGAGGGGGAGCCGGGGCTGGGCGGCGGTCTCCAGCAACTCTGTGGCTAGTAGTCAGTGACAGAGACAGCCTCTCTCTCCGGTAGCCCCCCCGCCATGACGAAACTGCGGTCCGCATCTTGGAGGCATCAACAGGCAGAAAAAAATATTTAGACCTGACCATTCTTCAGCCTCACACCCCACACGACAAACCCACTCCATCCCCTCTGGTTCATTCCCATCATCATTCTCAATTTTTCGCGCACTCCCCGATCGAACCATCCTCCAATTTGTGATTTGGAGAAGAGCTGAGCGTCGCCACAACCCACTATGGTTGCCGATACCACTTACTATGACGCCCTCGGGGTGCCTCCCACAGCCACCGAACTAGAAATCAAGAAGGCGTACCGGAAGCTCGCCATCATAACCCATCCCGGTGCGCTTCTTCGTCCCCTCCTAACTCTTCAGACCCAGTGTGGGCTGACCTTGTTCGATAGATAAGAACCCCGGCGACGAAACTGCACACGAGCGATTCCAGGCGGTAGGTTGCCTTGTCCACACACATCTCGTACGAATCTGGGACTCATCAGCTTCTGTCTTTGACTTAGATCGGGGAAGCCTATCAAGTTCTTAGCAACCCTGATCTACGCAAGCGATACGATCAATATGGCAAGGAGGAGGCAGTTCCTGATCATGGATTCGGTATGTTGGCGTAGGTACCTCCTGTATCTGTCATGACGCTAATGACCTTTCTACAGAGGATCCAAATGAGTTCTTTGGAATGATCTTCGGCGGCGATGCATTTTATGACCTCATCGGCGAGATCTCTCTCCTCCAGGACCTCACCACTCGAATGGAGATCACGACAGACGATGTAGAGCAGGAAGAACTGGCTACGGCCACGGAGGAAAAGCTTCACATTAACGAAGAGGAAGGAAAGAGTGCCGAGGCCACCAACGCCACCGCAACGGCTGCTGCTGCCGCAGTTGCACCAGATACCAAGCCCCCTGCCGCCTCCGCTTCAGGTTCCGGAAACAGCACTCCTCGTCGCAACTTGGGCCAACAGGCTCTCACCTTCAAGTCGGACGAAGAAATACGCATGGATGCCGCGGGTATCTCCCAGGAGGAGAAAGAGCTGCGGAAGAAGGAGAAAAAGAAGGGAGGGCTGAGCCGAGAACAACAGGAACGCTTGGAGGCTTTCGAGTTGGAACGACAGAAGGCGCGCGAAGAGCGCGTTGAGATGCTTGCAACGAAGCTGATTGATAAGATCAGTGTCTGGACGGAAACCGACAAGGGCGCGGACGTGACTCGCGCCTTCGAGGAGAAGATCCGTCTGGAAGTGGAGAACTTGAAGATTCAGTCGTTCGGTATCGAGATTCTGCACGCCATCGGTGCGACATACATCCAGAAGGCGACCTCATTCCTCAAATCCCAGAAATTCCTCGGCATTTCCGGATTTTTCTCGCGCCTGAAGGACAAGGGCACCCTCGCCAAGGAGGCCTGGACCACCATCTCTACCGTTATTGATGCGCAGCTGACGATGGAGGAAATGGCTAAGCTGGAAGAGAAGGGTGGGGAGAACTGGACCGATGAGATGCGGGCGGAGTATTCGATGAAGGTCACCGGAAAGCTGCTGGCGGCTGCATGGCGTGGCAGTAAGCTTGAGATCCAGAGCGTGCTGCGGGATGTGTGTGACAAGGTTCTGGGCGACAAGAAGATTAAACTGGAGAAGCGGATTGAGCGCGCTCACGCTATGGTGATAGCCGGGAATATTTATAACAAGGTAACTAAACTTAATTTTTGCCTTCAATTTTTCCGTGTTAATATATTTAATTACAGGCCGCGCGAGACCCCGACGAGGAAGGCGATTACATGGCCTTCGAGCAACTCATGGCCGATGCCATGGCCAAGAAGGGCAAAGAAGACAAGAAGAAGAAAAAGCACGCCCACCACGATGACGCCGCAACAGCTACCCACAAATCGGAGTCATAATTGTGTCACATGTCATCTATCGCTCTACGTTCAATTTTATCTTCCCTCCCCTCTGCACGCCGGCGCTCTCTCGAATTCCTACCCCCTCCCCCATCCCCTAACCTTAAACAGGTTATTGGATAGGCCTGTTTCTAGGGAAGGTGTATCTCACGTTGTAGCGAACTATTCCTTTGCTTCCCCCCCTACAGAAGCGTGCACATTTATTATGGTATATTATAATCACTAGACGTCACCTCCAGATTGGTCTGTTTCTTGTATTTATGAGTTTGCTGGACGGGGTGTTTATACCAATGGAAAGTCAAACCATCCTGAAGGACTACAAGTCTACAAGTAGTACCAGTAGTTGACTCACTCCTAGCATCAACCATGGTACGCGTTGGAAATCCGAGTCATTCTTAGATTATCGTATGAATATGACGAGCCCCAACTCCGTGGCTTTTAAACGAGCATACCATTTAGAATCTACACTAGCAGTACCACGAGTAGTAGCATCTCATAGACGAACAGACACGGTGCATCTCCGTGATGCATCATAAACCTCAAGACCTCATCTAGAAAGCACTACTGGTAGTATCTACCACATCAAGAGCCCGTGATACATACCTCACCCACTCCCTAGGTACCATCCCAGAACGAAACTTTCCCATAGCTTAGAACATGTCCCTACCTGATGTCACCCCCGGAATAGCATCTCCAATGTCCGCATTATGATGTGATACCAGTATAATATTTAATTCTCCTATACATATACACTTTATCCCATTCTTCTTCCTCCCTCTCCTCCCCCTCCCTTCTCATTCTACACCCTATACTAAGATACAAATATCCAGCCCAATGTCCCCAACCCGCCGTCGACCACCCAAAAGAAAAAGAAAACGAAAGCCACCCAATATGTCCACCTCCACTCACAAACCGGGCCTAACCACCACATCGGACAAACTCGCCCTCCTCCTCCAGAACAAGGGCACAAGACGCCGCCTCCACGCCCCCTTCCGCGATCTGGGACTGCCCCTAGAACGAATAACGCTGGGGCTGAGGGGGGACAAGATCGCGGGGCAGATGCAAACTATAGACTGGATCGAGTTGGTGGCTTATGAGGAGAAGATGGGGTGGATTTGGGTGCGGGCGGTACGGCAGGCGTATATGTATTTGGAGATAAAGGGGGTGGAGGGGAGGAGGTTTATGGTTGATGGGTTTCGGGTGAGGAGGTGGACGGAGCATGTTTTCGGGGAAGGGGAGAGGTGGAGGAAGTGTAGGGTTTATTTGGCGAGTAGGGAGGATATCTAGGTAGGAATGTGGTGGTGAGGGGATAGGAGGTCTATCTTTATGTCATATACGGGGCACCGTGGGTTCAGTTGGTATGGGGTGATGATATGCATAGTATTATTTGAGGGGGTTTGTTGGTTGCTGATTGCTTTACAATAAGTTGTCGACAAAGAGATATCCTGGGCGGGTCACATCTCCCATGGCTGATTGATGGAAGGGGACACGCAGGTGGTTATATATTTCATTAGCTAGTTTGACGATCACGAAATTCATCAAGCATCTGTTCCTTTATATATCAGTAATCTCACATCATCATACCTGGGTAAATTAAAACACAGTCCATCAACATGTAAAACGTATCAGTCAAATATCATTCCTGCGCATAGGGTATCTAGCAACGGTACCAGAGATAGCTGACCAGCTAAGCACACATCTATCGAGTTATATAAATCACAGATAATTAAGAGAGAGAAAAAAAGAAAAGAAGGAAGCCCATTTGATCCAATGCCAGCATTAGTAATGAACACTAGTAGATATCAAGGATATATAGCAGAGAAATAAAATGAGCTAAATCGAGTAATACAAAGGGAATTAGAAAAGAAAGGTATTCGCTGGGTGTTCGGGCAAGATCTGGCTATCTGGCCTCTGTCTCAGTGTCTGTGGGAGCCATGGGATCTGAGGCTTCACCAGCGGGACTGAGCAAGCCTTGACCAGATTCCCGCATCTCGTTCAGCTCATCAGGGCCGAGGACTCTCCCGCCTAGTTGGACGTCATTGACGTGTACATTGTATTCGAGGGCCTTCTTTGCCTCTCTTATTAGCTCTTCGGTCCAGCCAAGGCATCGTTTAAGGCTCTGGTTCATTTTCTGGCTATCGGCGAGCAGCTCCTGGTGCTTAGCCAAGTCGATGAAGAATCGTTTCTCATCTCGTAGGCTCTGCCGTGTTTCACTGTCCGCTGTAGAATCGGGACTTATAATGCCGTCATCTGCCATGGATTCTTCATCGCTGAAGTCGGACAGGTCTTCCGGTGATTGGACCGAAAGCTCACTCTCTCCCTCGTCCAATTCACTTGGGATTGACAGCGTGCCGGAAATGGAACGTGTCGACGGAGCAATAGACAAACGGGCGGCACGGCTTAGTCGTCGAAATCTCCGTAGTTCGGCGTTTTGCTTCCGCATTTCTCGTTCAAGCGTCCGGTTGATCGCCAGGAGCGACGAGTTGCTGATCTCCAGGTCCAGGATTTTGCGCTCTGTACGAGCATTAAGGACATCCCCACTAGCTCCAGGAGGTTCTGATTTGATGGGGCTCTGTGATACGGAATCCTGACTCTCGAGCGAAGTGTTAGATCCACTACTGAAGACCCGCGGTCTGAGCCCTGGAACTGGGTCGGATGCAACAGAGCTCGTGCCGATTTTTAAATCAGATGGGGATATTATTATGGGGCTCGGACGAAGGCCCTCTCGAGGGGACTCTTTTGGATGTAAGCTGCTGGCTCCCGAGTCGAGACTGGAGGATTTCATGTGTCGTATCAGAGGGATAGGTCTAGGTAAGAAGTTGGCCAAGGGCGGCCCGTGTACTTGCGAGCGTGAATCCGATGAATCGTCCGTCTGTGAGCCAACCTGTGAGCCAACTTGAGAACCTATTCCATCCGATAATCGGGCCGCGGTCTCATTTACCCTGGGGGATCTTAATCGGGGCGAAGCTGTCGGGGTTCTTGTTGCAACCACCGGACGAGATAATCCGTACGAGCGCCATCGATTCGAATCGTCGACCGGGGCCTGCTTCTCCTGCTCTCCATTTGCATATACGAAGGTTGCGGGCGATAGCAGTTTAGCCGGTGGCCGTGGGCGAGTGTCGGGGTCCGAGGAGCCTGAAACGGAGCGTACATCGCTGGCATGGAAGAACATCGGGGATGTGGATGAAAGGTCGGAGGACGATTGGGGGCGTGACGTAGAATTCGATTCGGTAGTCAGTGTTTTCGATCTGGTCAACCGTGAAGGGTCAAGTCTCCCGCCCCCTCGAACGGGGCTCCGGTCTGGCCGAGATACCCCTGTGTTCGAGACATGAGGGGTGCTAGGCTGCACAAAGGAGGACTGAGGCGAGAATTGGCCGTTCAAAGGCGTGCTGCCTGGGGAGAGTATCGGCCCATCGCGTCTGCTGGCACGAGAACCAGAGCGCGGGGTGACGTTCGCACTGAGCAGGGGGGACTCGGAGGGCGGTTTCGAGGAGGGAGTGGAGGCGGGATGGTCTGAGGGCGCAAGTCGTCTGGGAGCGCGAACAATGCTCGGATTCGCAAGCTTGGGAGTCAGAGGGGTTTTGTTCGCTCGGGTGAACGCGGCACTGAGCGTTGGGGTGAATGGTTTGGCAAGGTGGCCATTGGTTTGTTTATCGAAGCTCATAGTTGCTGGTCTCCGGGAGGGGGGAAGGAGGGCGACTTATTATGGCATTGTGACACTGCGAGCATGGTGGCACCAGCCAGCCGACAGCGTGGTTCTTTAACGGCCGGGTCGGATTGTGAGGCCACCGGGAAGGGTTTATACGAGACCAAAAGAAAAAACACCAAGTCAGGTGGAGAGGATTTTATTGTTATGACGAAGGCAAATCATAATAATCATGCGGTGGTTCTTCGTTTCTCCCCCGCCCGAACCGGATTAGTCCGAGTTTCACCGCAACTCCCGGCTTTTGGGTGCATTCCAAGGGGTAGATCTGGGCAACGATGTCGTCCAGGGGGGAGAATTGAATAGGAGAAAGGGTCTACATAAACTGAGCCTGTGCTGCGAAGCCTGTGAAACATCTAATTGATTATCAAGATCTGCCATTTGGTGAGATCCCCGAAATATATCGCATTCCCACAGTCGTCTGATGATTCTACGCCCCGCCTGCATGGGCTGATTGGCATCGGGCTGCACAGTCGCTGCGTGGTGTGAATATTCTGGATTTGCGCGTCTATTATCCTTTAATGAACTCCAAGCAGAGAGTTAAGCTATTTACAGAACAAGAAGCTGCATATGTCAGGGAGATGCGCCAACAACAGTCTTTCCGATCTGAGCTCACAGCCCAAAACACAATAGAGGCGAAAGGTAAGGGATGGGACAATCCATGCGGATCACTCTGATATACTTTCTCATTTCCAAGACATCTATCACTCTTGACTATAAGCCAAACTACGCTGTGTTGGCAATAGCCGTGCAGAGATTGCTGACGTCGAGGCCCAGCTAGCACGCAAGGAGTGAGCTGTCCTGTGAAGGCAAATGATCTCGACGTCGATCTGAGAAGATCGATCAATTGTCAAGAAATCTGAATGGCGATTTCCCTAAATGTCTTCAAATACTCGGGTGATTGCTATGGCTTTGGTAAACGGCAAGAAATCTTTTCCCGGGAGTAAAAACCGACAATCTTGGACGGTGAGAATCTATTTGAGGGCCGATATACTCAGCAAAGAGCCTATTAAGCCTATTACACCCTCTCATCACGTAAAGAAAAGCCGCTTTTGTCGTGGGTCTGCTACCCCGTTCGATATTGTCTTTCGTTTTCGTCCGTTGGAAAGTGGAGGCTGAGGTTCATGAAACTCAGCCTGGGCGGCCTCTATGATGGTTTGCTTTGAAAGGCAATAATCCACATGTTCGTTAAATGCCCTATCCTCCGCAACTTGCGGCCGGGAGCAAATAGGGCAATCCCAGTAGACTGGTTCATCCATGGGTTTGTCAGCTTGGGCGTCTGTCTCACTGTTCTCATTTTCGTTGACGGGATGAGACTCAGGCGCTTCCTGGCTCAGCTTTTCCAAGTTATGCATTTCATCCTGAAACTCATCGCGGGCTGCCTTTTCAAATGCTTCCTCTACGCTGATTTCTTGCTCGAAATTTGCATCACTGGTTACTTCTGGAGTCGCCTTGGGTCGCGCGGCAGCACCGAAGAAATCCATCGTAGGCTTCTTTGTGCTTACAAGGTGGGTGCATCGTAAGCCAAGCAGTCGGAGCCTCATGCTGGGAATCTCTTTTTCAAGTTTCTCCAGGATAGGAAGAGCAAACGAATATAGATCCTTGGCTGATGAGAGTGCCCGTGGGGGCTGGCACTGTCGTGAGAAAACCTCAAAAGTGGCCAATTTGATTTTGAGGACAAGGGTACGCCCTTTGAACTGCGTTCGGGATAAATCCTTTTCGAGCTCCTGAGCGGCCGACCAAAGCTTCTCTCTGAATTCTTCTCTGTTTCCAATTTCATGGAATGTCCTCTCCGTCCCGACGCTCTTCCGCTCGTAACTCTCTGCGGGTTGGATTTTAGTCCTGCCCAAACCAAGGTAGCATTGCGCCAAGAAGTGGAATGCTTTTTCCCCGAACAATTTTGCAAGGAACTGGCGTTGAGGGTAGATATCGCCGCACGTTTTGACGCCAATCGCATCAAGTTCTCGCTCGAAGACGCGGCCCACCCCATTGACCTTGCGCATCGGAAGGTCCTTCATGAATTCCATTATGGCAGTCCTATCGTTAGGAACACAGAATTGACCATTTGGTTTATTACGATTTGAAGAGATCTTGGCGATCTTTGCGTTCGCTGCGATTCCAGCAGAGACCGAGATCTTGGTGGATTCGAGGACTTCGGCTCTCATACGATTAACAGCATCCTCGGGGTTGATTTGGTTCGCTTGACAGTAAGTAGTAATATTGAGATACGCTTCGTCGATACTCGCACTCTCGAACTGTGGATCGTACTGGGCAAATATGGCGCGAATCTCCTTCGCTTTCGCAGTGTATTTCTCGAAATTTGCGGGTAAACAAATTAGCTGCGGACAAAGCTTCATTGCCACAAATGATGCCATTCCACTTCGGCAGCCAAATTTTCGAGCCTCATAGTTACAGGTGGTGAGCACTCCTTTGCCCACAGCCATAGGAACGGTTTTCAGCTCAGGCCGGTCGAGTTCCTCGACAGCAGCAAAGAACGCATCACAATCCACGTGGACTACATGCTGGGAAAGATCTCGCGTCAATTCCAGCTCGGTAAACAGCTGATCGGCTCGCTTTAGGTCGAAGGATAGATTCAGCTTTTCCAGTCGCGCTTTTTCTTTTAGGATTTTCTCGATCTTTTCGGTGAGAATCTGATCGCGAGCTTGCTCATGATTAAAGAACTTGGATCCTTTG
Source organism: Aspergillus panamensis (assembly GCA_027569225.1). Classification (NCBI taxonomy): domain Eukaryota; kingdom Fungi; phylum Ascomycota; class Eurotiomycetes; order Eurotiales; family Aspergillaceae; genus Aspergillus; species Aspergillus panamensis. The sequence goes on along the minus strand of JAPDER010000043.1, from coordinate 188,480 downwards.
GATGCATTATATATAATTTCGGAGACCTATACTGAGGTTAATTACCACGAATTCGTCTAGTATTGACTTTTCCTTACCTTCCGCTGGTCGACGGTTTCCTGGCCTGCTTTGGTTAAAGATGGTCCTAGTAAGTGATATTTCAGACTATCATGGTTCTCAGGTTCGGCTTTTGACCCCGACTGCGTAGCACCTTCTTTGGGCTCTTCTGTCTGAGGCTCATTTGCTTCTTGCATTGCCTCATCCAGCTGCCCTCGCAGGCAAGGTAGGTAGATGGCTGTCGGATGCTCATCCGGATTTCCCAACCAGGCAACAATTGGGACGCCTGTTCACGTGATCACGCGTTCCAGATTGCGTAGTCGCACGTGCCCGGAAATGAGCTCAGATCTTCCAACAAAGATTTCCATGACAACAAGAGCTTCGTTCTGAGGTTGCCCCTCATGTGGATCCTCGACTCGGAGGGAGACTTCCTAGATGGTACATAGTCCTCAGTTGAGCTGTATACCGAATGCCTACTGATATTTACGCAAGGAAAGCGCGTGTGGCTACGACCAGGAAAGAAATATCTCTTCGGTCGAATAAAGGAAGATGGCGGTACTTTTTTTCCCTTTCCGCTGTTCGTTTTCTTTTTGAGTACTTGCTAACCATCATTGAGTTTAGTTCGACATGCCATAGAACACAAATCGATCTCACGGAAGCACGTGGTGATTGAGGTCTCACCAGTGAAAGCAGGAGACGGGGTATGATAATCTGGACATACGACCGGTCTTGCGCTTACTCGAACATAGTCGCACATCTACACAAAGTCAGAGGTTTTCGTCAGCGATCAGAATTCCAAATGCGGAACGCTAGTCGATGAGGAACAAATCAGGGGGCAACGGAAGAAGTTGACAGGGGAGGAACATTCCATCAAATTAGGGAGATACCGCAAAGCGCTGCGGTAAGTAATACTCTACTGTGGGAGATTATCGCGTTCGGCTGCTTATTAGTGGGTGTTTTCTAGGATAAAATGGGAACGTACGGTGCTAAGCTTCTCCTTCTCCACCAAGGAGCTAAAGGCGAAGGATCCCCTGGCACGAGTGCGCTCTCGGCTTGAGGACTTGGATATCAAAACCATCATACCGTATGTTATCGATTCAACAACTCATGTTGTGCAGAGCAAGCGGAATACAGCAAAAGGGTTACAAGCACTTGTGAATGGCAAATACATCGTGCAAGAGTCTTATATTGATGCACTCGTTTACGCAGCCACCCCGAGTGACCTTGAAAACTTGGAATCCCTGTCGCCGCTCGAGACCGACTTCGACACCGCTTGGCCAGATCCAAAGGATTATCTACCCCCTCCTGGAAAAGAACTGGTTCTTAGGCCTCCGGAAGCCTTCGAACCGAATCCCAATCGCACAAACATTTTCGAAGACTATACTTTTGTTTTTGGGGATTCCGGGCAGTATGAGAACCTTCAAGACCCGATTACTAACGGACACGGCAAGGCTTTACTTTATCAAATAGATAATGGCGTCACTACGGCTGACGACGTCGTACAATTCATGAGAAACGCAGCTGGCCAAAAGGGCTTGGATGGTCAGCGGGACGGATCCGGCGGAGTGGTCCTTGTTCGGTTCCGAGCGAAGGGAGATTACGAAAACTGGTCTATACAACTCAGCAACCAAGTTGCTATCATGACAGACCAGCGCGTGATTGAGCAGAGCGAATTCCTTGATGCAATTTTGGGAAATGACGCTTCTCCCTTGTGTCGATCACTTCCAGAGTCTGCCCCGAACCAAGAAATGGACGCTGAGGCAGCGTCAGTGGCCGTGTCCGACTCTCAGCCCCCGATAATTACTGATTCACAACCCAGCGAAGAAGTAAGCCAGCCCCCCAAGAAATCTCGGGGCAGTTGGTCACGTAAATTTGTCAGTAAAATGAAGACCTTCGATGATGGATTCGACATCAACTCTATTCCCGTCTACGAACCAGAAGGAGACGCCTCCATGGAGTCCCCTCCGCTAATTCCAGTTGAAGAAGTCGCTCCAGAGCTGCAGACACAACCCCTCAGCAGCGTTCAGGAAGACGAAGATCTCGTCTCGAGTTTATTGCCTGGCGCAAAGGCAATGAAACGTCGGCTTGCCGAGATGGGAGATCGAAAAACAGAAGAGCAGGCCGTAGGTTTCAAACCAGAAGAGGCGCCCCGCCCCAAGCGTCAGAAGCTGGACGTCTTAGAGGCGGCTAGGCGACGTCGAGAGGCAGAAGATGCTGAACGTCAGCGCCGCCAGGAAGAAGAAGCATCACTGCAGGACTCCCTTCGGGATGTGGATGTGGAAAAACTAAAAGGGCTGGCTATCGTCGAGGAGATGGAAATCCCATCCAGGAACGTCGTCGAGGAGAATGTCCGATGGGATGACCGGTGGAATGGGCGGAAAAACTTTAAGAAATTCCGACAAAAAGGCGACGGAAATCAAGCCCGACGACGTATCCAGACCGTTATTGTTCCGTTAGAGGAGGTGACCCGCAGAGAATTTGGCATTGGTGATCATTACTGGGTTAGCAACCCCAAACCCACGGACCAGAGCGCACAGGAAAGCCGCCTAGAACGGCCCATCAGCCGAGAAGAGAGTGAGCTCTCCCAGCCTAGGTCAGTTGCCCGAAGTGAGTCGGAGAAGACCCCGGCGCCCCGGAGCCAGAAACGGGTTCGTGAGGAACGGGACTCAGATAGTGACGATGAGCTTCGATTTCGGTTTCGTCGGCGGAGATAAATATTGGTCGACGGATTTCTCTTCTCTGTATAAAATAGTCAATCTCGGTACATTTAGGGAACATTTCGAGAAGATTTCGTATTCCCCCCTCCCGTTTTATTTCATGATTCCCCGTTGAATTGAAGAATAATAAATGCCAATAAAATCGCTTTTCTGATGTAGCCCCGGTGGATTTTTGATGCCGAATTTTAAATTGCGGGTCTTCACCCACTTTCCAAAGGGGGTCCAGAGCTTATTATATCGTTTGGCACTGATCCCTCGCTCCCTCATCTCGATATTGTTCAATAATTTAAGGGCTCATAATGGCCATCATAGGGATATGACTCCGTGGCTGGGCCATTCACTATCCAATTTTGGGTTAGCATTGAGGGAAGAACAGGTTGACTGTCCACCAGGGCCAGACACGAGCCACTGATCATTGTTCCAGGAGCTTATTATCGTCCTGTGCATCCTTCTTTCTTTTTCTCGGAAATTGCCTTGGGACGGATGGCTGGAACTATTGAAATAATCCCTATCCCTGTTGGCAGCGCTCAGCCGATTCTAAGTACAGTACTCTCCGTGCAGCCGTCCAGGTTTCGAAGGAGAGTGCAAGAAATTGGAAAGACTTGACAAGAGAAGAAATGGGAAGATGCAGATAAGACCTCCAATCCATCACAGATGGATTTAATTATCCAGGGTTCAGCATTTATATTTCTTAAGTTGGCAGGTTAGAGGATCTGCAGAAGAGAGGAATCCATCCACAGTCCAGAGTGGGCCGGCCAGTCAGTGGCTGTGGGACTCCACTCTTTCTCTATTTAAATCAGGAAGTAATTAATTCATCCCTCTTTTACATGTTTCGAATTCTGAGGGACAGATTCTCTCCCTTCTGTTTCAAAGTCGGGGGTGGTTGAGATAAGAATGACAGGATTATAGTCGGTTTGAAGGATGACGATGAGCATCATCTGACACTTTTCATCATGATTACTGTGGAATTATTATTATATTATCATTATTATTATGATTATTATTAGAGTCTCGACCTGTTTAAAGCAGCAACACGTCCTCGATCTCACTCTATGGTTAATTCCTTGTTTGTTTGGCGCGGATTTCAATAATCTTAAATCCAATAATCCCTCCCCTGTCCTGTCGCCCGTCTTCCCAATAATTTCCTTCTTTCGTCCTTCTTCCTCTCTTTTCCATCATATGATTCTCTTTCCTTGATTTTTCTTTTCTTTTTTTTTCCTAACCTCGTCTTCATTGTCCCCTGCCCACCCACTCAGCCGCTCTCTTATCGCCTCAGTCCTTCTTCCTCCAGATGTTTGACGCTGCCTGACTGCCTAACGAGCTGGACTGCGCTGCCCGGCGCTTTCTCTTCCAACCAACGAACTCGCTTCCAACTCAGCATCGTCTCCGCCATGGAACACGCTGGCTGGTCGTGACTTAACTGTGGATTTCGCTGGTCTTCAGATTGCATTGCTTGATCTATTATTATTCGACCATCGCCCTCCCACCATCTCTCTCGTCTCGACTCTTCTTACCCAAATCCACTCAAGTATGTTTAGCATCATGCTTTCGATTCTTTTCTTCCTCCTCTTCTTTCTTTATTCCTTCTTCCTCCTCTTCTACTCATTCGTCTCCTCCCTGCTGACATTGATCCCCCCACAGCCTGTTTCGTCTCTGATAACGAATTAACGACTCCTCGATACCTTTGCTTGGCGTTTTCTTAGATCTTATTCCTCCATTTTTAGATGCCCTCGGAATTGTTCTCGTCGCCCTTCATGATCTCCACTCTCCCCCCTCCTCGTCCAGTATCGGTTAATTCGCTGGCAAGAGCCTCCGCGTCGAGTTCCATCACATATGCAAAATCGACTCGAAGTACGAGCGCTGGTTTTGCGATCCATGATGGCTCTATCACGCCACCCGTGGGGCCTGAGCAAGTGGAGTGCCAATCACCGGTGGATACTGAGATGGAGGATGTGCAGTTAGACATCACCACTCGCACATGTCGATCTGAGATCCAGTTTGAGAATCTACCAGTGGAGATACACGAAGCTATCCTCGACCATCTTTTTGGCGAGCGAGCATCGGCATTCGCAACCACGGCCTCAGGGAAGACATCGGCTCGGAGTTGGAATAAATCTCTACGTCACCCGCGACGAAAGGCTCTATCTAATCTGTCTTTGATCTCCCCGACATGGAGGTCTTTGGTGCAGGATCGGATCTACAGACACAGTCAGTTACATCTTCTCTTTCGTTCTCTTACCAGCACACCCATCTCGCTTCCCGGCCCAACGGAGTAATCTAACTTAGCTTGCGTAGTTAAAATTAAGGGGACCACGGACGAACTAGAGGTAAGTGCACGCTGGTTTCGTGCACACCCCCATTTGGCTCCCTACGTTCGTCAGGTCGAGATTTGGATACCCGTATGGGGCCAGCGAGCGTTTAAGAATACGTCTCGTCCGCTCCCACCCAGGAGGTTTAATGATGAGGGTGCGGGTTTGGCCGATGTGGCTGCTTTCCAGGCCGCAATGGCGTGGGATGATTCCGATACAAACCAAGGCAGCGACTACAAATATCATTACGCAAGCCATAATGCTACATTGGAAGAAATGTTCCTTCACGTTCAGACATACTTTCCTGAAGCGCGTATTCTCACTCTGGAAGGAGGCCACTGCAAGAAGCCGCCGATGGTCCGCCACTTTAGGAGCGATCCATCGGGGCATTCGGGGAGGCAGCGCCTCCCTCTGCTCCCGGATATCCAGACCTTCGTCATGCGTGGGGCGTGGAACATTATGCGTGACCACCAGCACTGGTGTAATCTTTCCCAAGCGCTACCTGGTGTACGGGAGTGGCACTGTGCTTATGCTAAACCCAAGATAGAAGGCTACGAGACCATTGCAGAGATCCTGCGACAACTGCCTCTCTCCTTGGTGCATGTCAACATCAGCCTCGAAGGCTTCTACAACAAAGACAGTTCTCAAGGCCGCTGGCTCGGCGAGGGGGTAAGCCCGCCACATCTGTGTCGCTTGCTTGGAGAAGTCGCACCACGCCTGGAATCCCTTGCCTTCACCGGCAAAGTCTGCGCCTGTCTCTTCGACGCGAGTCGCAGCCTCCTGCGTTCCTACCAACCTAAATCCAAGCTCAAGTCTCTGGACCTGGTCGTGAAAACCTGTTGTCGGGATAAGCGCGCCAACTCAGGGCTACCTTTCCTCGACGACTTCTCCGGGATCACGAACCTCAACTTCATTCGATCATTTGAGAAACTCGTCGTTGGAGCAGTGCACAGTCTCCAGCTTCACTCTGAGCTGAACTACATGCGTATCCGCTTCATCGATCTGGACTCAGCCTGTCCACCTCTGAACCCGTATTTCCAACTCGTGGACAACCAATGTACCGGCCTCTGGAGCGAACAAATTCTGGAAACCCTGCATAATTCTCGCCCCGACGCCCACTTTGTCAAGCTCTCCGACGGTATCTATCCCCAGTATGGCCACAACCGTCAAATCGTGGGGGCCGTGTACCCACGGACCCGGCCGTTGAGCATACACGCATCTACCTACAAGATTATAGCAGATGTTCCCAAGTCATGAGCCGGCCGGGCTATAAAGTTAGAAGACGACTCTAACCTGCCATATAATGAAGAAATGCAGATGAAAGGCAGAACCTGACAATCACAAGAGGCGTGCCGTAATTCCAATGCTGCGACAATGTAGGATTATAAGACATCATCCTGGGAGCGATTTTCCTACTTTTTTTTTTTTCATTTTGCTCTTCATGTGAAGTAATTATAAGCAAGCGGGAGGCAGTAATCGATGAATAATGAACTCGATCAATCCATCTTGAATCTTTTATTTTAAGAATCGTCCCAGTATCTCCTGTAGATGTAACCTCATCATCTGACTCTAAGGCAACGTACAGACATATATCTGTCTTAGATGTACATCCTCCTCTAATATAAGCCCCCCTCCAACCCACTATGCCACACCATACCATATAATACTCTGTATGCATGCACGTATATGTAACAAACCCAAGCAAGGGATCTAGCTCCTAATGCACCATCAATCCAATCCACCCTATCCTCTAACCTAAACCGAACCTAACCTGAATTACCTCAACCTAACTCCCAACCCCTACATCCTGAACAATAATCCCCAGGATCCAAACATTGACAGCAAAAAACCCTAACGACGAGAGAAACAACCCGGGGACGAAACTCGATTGGCCGAGGAATTCAAGGGTGAACCCTTGTTGGAGCCAGAGGGCCTAAGCCGAAAACATATTAATTTAGGAAAAACCCACTTTTAAAGAGAAAAGAGAAGAGAGCGGAAGTTGGGAATACAGATGTTGTGGTTTGTTTTGCTTAAATGCATAAAAACCGAAACAAAAAAAAAAGAAGGGCCCCGCTTCCTCTTCATTTTATGGGGATTGGGCTGGAGATAATGAGAGGGTGGGTGGACGTACCTGAGCAACGACCCATAAAACTGCAACGGATAAACCTAATCTGGGTTTTTGGAGGAGCGATGACGTGGGGAGGTAGAAGGGGAGGAAAATGAGATACCAGAGGAAATACTACAGGACGTATATCAATATTAGTCATTAGTTGATTAAGCTAGGAAGCCGGGGTGGTTTGGTTATCGGAAAGACAAAGATAATCAATTGAAAAAAAAAAAAAAGAAAAAGAAGAAAAAGAAGGAATAAACGTACCTGGCTCGTACACACTTTATTAAACGTCACAAACGCAAAAGTCTGCGCTAGCATAGTCCCCGGCAGACTCTTCTTAGCTAGGACAAGCGGGAGCAGCACGACGGAAAGAAGCAACTGGGGCACAAAGGCCCAGGATTCGAAAGTGCCGTGGACGTCGCCGGCGGCGGAGAGGTAGAGGAGGGTACTGTAGGGGGAGAAATTATGGCGGTGGTCGATGCGCGTCAGGTGGTGGAGATAGGTGTGTTGCAGGAAGGGGAAGCCGTATCGGTGGTACATGGCGAGATTGAGGGCGGAGAAGGTGATCAGCGAGACTAGAGTGAGGTAGACGCGCGACGGGGTGACAAAGTCGAGTATCTGCCGGATGGGGGATTTGGGTTCGAAATCCCGAGTTTCCGACTGGGAAGTTGATGCTGATCCAGATCCTGGTCGTGGTGCTGCAGCTTGGATACGCGGATGCGGCTTCACCCGCTCAGGGTGCTCACGTTCCGCGTCCAACCACCATAGAATCGAAACCCCATAGACGAAAGGATAAATCTTGAAATGCACACTAAGGCCCAGAAGCACACCGGCCAGGGTGATTTTCCTGTTCAGCACCGCCCACAGCAGCGCAATGACGAGCACCCCCAGGAGCCCCTCCGAGCTGCCTCGGGTGCTGATATTGGCGACCATGGGGTTCAGTAACCAGAAACCGGCGTACTTGAGCGCGCGCGACGGGCTCATCCGGTAAGCGGATATGAGCGATTTTTCGATCAGCCAGCCTGCCACTACGTCGGACAGGGCGAAGAGCGCTTTGCCGAAGGAGAACAGGCCGGGCCATGACGTGGGGAGCAGCATCCATGCAAGCAGCGGGGTGTACCGGTAGGTATCCCGGTCGTAAGGCGAGGCTCCTCGAGACACGTATCGCGAGGCATCGGTGAAGACCATGTAGTCGATGTCTGTGTATTTCACAGCGGAGTGGGCGTCCTGCCAGACTCCGTAGAATAGGAGGACGACGCGCAACGCGATCGCCGTCCCATAGACCAAGGACGGTGATTGGAAGAATGACGGCATTGTTGCGATCAAATTTTGTCTTCAAGATCCAACTTCTTGCCGCGGGGGAAGAGGGGGGGATAGCTTGATAGAGCTGGTCCTGAGAAGAGATCAAGACTCTCTGGTAATACCCCGGAATGTTGACGCGAGGCAGAACGAGCGCAATCTTTCAATCCCAAAGGAAACTCCAAGAGCCTTAATAGGCGATATGAGTCATTGAGCGATAATTTATCTCATTAGATATTACCATCCTTATTCGCGCCCAACACCCCCAATGGAAGCCGAAATACCCAGCACAATTCCAGGAGGAAGATCAGTTTGAGATGTGGTGTTTTGGCGTTGTGTCCGTTCATTGCTGAGTCAGCGCTCCACAAATTTATGAGCTACAAATATATACAAAGGCTGGGTATGTCTAAGAGTGCAAAATATAAATCAAATGGCATTTTTTCAGGACGTCCGATCACCAGGCGTTATTCGTGGCTATATAAATCGCTCAAATAACAATTGTCACAATGTCCTAACTTGGTAAATGAGAGAAAGGGTAGAAAACAAGAAGAATCGAGAAGTACATTTGGGGTATGTTGCAAATCGTATGTGAACGAGAGGACAAGAATGATACAAGAAGTTATGGTAGAATGAACCCAAGTGGAATGAATGAAGAAAGGTAGAGTATAGAAGGTAAAAGGAATAAATCCAATGTAAAATATTCTCGTTGCCTGACTTGAATCACGAATAGAATGGAATAGATGGGTTCGTAAAATATGGAGCATCGGTTAATTGACTTCCAAAGAAGGCTCCACTGTTCGAGTATTTCATACTTTTATCGTCTAAAATCGAAGCATCATTGATGCTGTCAATGTCGGCCATCGGCACCAGGTTATTGTCGCTCCAGCTAAGGAAATCCCAAAGGTACTGGCCATTCGGATCATCCATTGCTGGAGTGGGAAAAGGTTCTGCAAACCCACCATCATTGTTTAACATAGTAAGCCGACCAAAGTCGTTCTGGGACGGAAGTACCCCAGGAACCGCCATCCCTTGCACGTTAATCGGACGAGAGGTGCTTGAGGTGGAGGTAGAGGTATCCACACCAGAAAAGCTACTCGGACCAATCGCACCGGGAGCTCGCTTGCTAGCCTCGAGGATCCTAGAGACGGCATCCAGGGTCTTTTTAGCCGTGGGACTCCATTGCTCTAGTCGGGCAAAGACCAGCATCGCCGTTTCGACCTGCGCTTGACACGCCTCTGTCGTGGCCCGAGGATCGGTCGCGGTATTATCGTTAAGGAATAATCCGAGTAGTGGGATTGTAGTCTGCTGGAAGAGTAGCCATACTGCATTCCAACCAGACATCTGTGTAGTCTTCGCAGTGGCGCAGATGTCCTGGATGCACAGATCCGCGATTTCCCGACATTTTTCGATGGCTGCCCGCTCTTCTGACCTCAACGCGAGGTATGGGACCCGGCGCATCGCGTAGCTCAGCAGGGTCGGGCGATAGAGAAGCATACGCTGTTCGTAATAGCGCCACTTCATTACCGTCCGCGCCGTCACAATAGATTCAGAGCATGGCTCATGATCCTTGAGAATATACGGTAGATTGCTGTACCATTCAACGAGTTGGTTGTCGAAGTGCGCAATTTCGTTATATTTCGTCAGCGGTGCTAGGGCCAGAGCCTCTTGTATTTGTGTGCTGATTTTGCAAAATCGGACATTCTCTAGGAGCGGAAGAATATCAAGCACGTTTCCCTGAAAGCGAAAGTTAGCGCCAATTGATGAATCTGGGGGGGGAAAAAAAGCTGTACATACTGGTTCTCGATGGTGCGGCAGCTTGACAGTGATCGTGGGGCCGAATCGGCCCATACTAGGTCGTCCCAAGGTCATACCACCCCATGTATCCAAGCAAAACAAGGACCACCACACCCGTCGCTTCAGGTCCAGTGAAGCCATTTTCTGCTTACTGGAGCTGTTTGAACGGTCAGAAAATTCTTTATGCAAGCCCATGGCAACAGCCATGCGAAGGGCTGCTCCCATGAGGGAGTACGCCAGATTCGGCTGGCTAACGTAGTGCAGATACCAGCCGCCAAGGAGACCCAAGGTCTGGACGGTCTCTAAGTGTGACGATCCGAGCGATTCCAGATCCAAGTACGTCCTACAGCGGGAGTAATAAATCTTATGCGAAATATCATCTGCGGAGGAAGCAGCGATGCTTCCCAGGGCAAGCACAAGATTCAGTAGGCAATACCACCGGTCATCTTTCCTGTGACCGGAGTAATATGTTTCGCGAAAGGATTGCTCATCCAGGATAGGCGCAAAAGGTTGGAAATAGGTGAAGAAGGAGTCGATAAGTTGGGATTCAGGCACTTGCAGGTGTACCTGAGGCGGAGTGCTCGGTTCTTCATTGGCAGTCCAGTTGTGGCCTTCGGAGGAGGAGAGGTCCGTCACTGAGCCTCGTCGAGGTCTGCTTGGAGGTGTACTGGAGAAAAACGAGACAGAGCCTGGGTCCAGCCAGACAATGACTTTCAAAACCGCCTGGATGGATGAAACGCCTAGGTAGGAGGAGGGCTGCCTAGCAGATAGAGACAGGGCATTCACGTCGTCAGAAATTCCATTTGTAATTTCGCTAGTCAAATTTTGGGGGTCGTTCGATTCCTCCGGCATGGTCTGCAGGGATTCCAGATTTCCGTCCTCGTTAGAAATTGGCGACACATGAGCCTCGGCTGAGACAGAGGTAGCTGGCGATGCTGGATGCGCTGAATGTGGTGGCGGAGGTTGATTCTGGGCCTGGACGAGCCCTTTGCTCGTCATCTCCAGGAGCTTCTCCCGTGACATATTTACTAGATTGTCCGGAGAAGTGCTGGGGAAGAGCTTCTCGAGCACAGCTCGATACTCGTCCAGCGTGGTGGAGAGCTTTTCGACATGTCTATGGGCACAGTCTTGCTGTCAGCCATCCTTCGCCCATTACCGACGGCGGTCAGAGACCAGACCCAAAAGGCCGTGAAAAGGTGAAGTGGTGGGAAGAAGGGGACTCACCTTCGCGAGGGCCGAGGATCGGAGTAATGGCAGAGATCCGCCTTTTTGTACCATCGACACGCTTCACATGGCTTTTCGCCGTCGCATTTGATCTTGCGATGTCGACAAGACGTGCAGGCCCGAAGAGTAGTGACTCTCCGGCCGACCGACGGCTGACGCTCGCGACCCCCTCGAACAGGAGTTGCAGCTGACGGGTTTTCAAAGCCTTCGAAGGTATGGAACATTGCTAGCGACAGGGTTTTGTGGGTCCAAACGTTGGATTTCCGATGAGAAAGTTTGACGGATGAAGGCGTGGGGAAAAAAGCGAATAATAGAAGGATAGGGGAAAAAAAAAAAAGAAAAAATTATAGGATTACAATGGAGACATGGCGAGATGTGCGGGGGAATGGAAGTCGGCCGTTAAAAGAAATGTGGAGTTGGACTGGGGAAGGTGGGAAAGGGGGAGAATGGACGTGAAGGAGGGGAGAAGTACTGAAGAAAAAGAGACCCCGAAGATGAAGACTTGAGGATAGCGGTTAATAACAGGGATTCTAAAATAAGAGTCAGGTCTGGGGGAAGGAAGAAAGAAAAAGAGGGAAAAAAAAAAAAAGGCAAAAAACCCTCATTTTTATTAATTTAATAAGGTAGCATTATGCTTCGAGAAATAAATCCTTGGGATCGAACCATCCACGATCGTATTAGTAGGGTTCCAAGATTTATGGATTATTCCTTTGGCGTGCATGGGCTCCAACCAACGAGTGCGTGCTGCACGGGAATGGGGAAGGAAGCGGGTGAACTTGAGAGTCGAACAAGCTGGGGCCGACTAGACTAATTCCCTCGCTGAGGAAGCGAAGGCTCGTTTCGGACAGTCTCTAGGGTCACAAAATGCAATGTCAGTCTCTGGGGGATCGTCAGGAGTCCGAGTCCCTCGTGGTGCTACTTTCTCACATCGACTCGAGTCCAAGTATGTATAGTCTAGGTGGTAAGTTCCGGGCTGTGCTCCCCGCATTTCCGGTTAATCAATCAACGACAGCCATCCCCATATGTACCCCAGGGTGAGGTAGACTACCACTTCTCGCTACGGCCAGGGATAATTGCATTTCATGCTCCAACGAGCACTAGCTCATAATTGTTACTACTATTCCATCCCTACGCAGAGTCACACTATCGGCTCTGCCGGCACTTTGTTAGGCTCCTGACGCCCGCTTGCCCGGGCCTTTTGGCCGCCAAGCTGACCCTGTTATGTTTGTTGTTGGCCTGGCGTTAAATTATGCGTATCAGAACGATGGCCTGGGGGCAGCGATTCAATGCATCAGGGTGTGGAAATTATGAGCTTACCAACCAACTGCCTATTAAGCCCCATTCATGAAGAGTGTGATCAAAATATCCAGCAACATAATAATAGTACAAGCCAATATCGCACACCTGACTGCCCGCAGAGGGCCATTCTCCACTATTGCTCTCCGCAGATTAGGGGGTGGCAACTGAAAGTGCACCCCAGTCTATCAAGCAATTATGCTGACAGCGGCCCGTTTTTCCTCGCAGGCCCCGGAGGACAGATAGACAGATTGCTGCATGACACAACCGATGCCTTGCTGCAAGTACGCTGGGTCCCTCCGACCATCTCCAAACCGACCGCTGATTGTTCAATAATAAATCTTCGGGATAAAGTAATTAGATTCTTCTGGCGATCGTACCCCACCCCATGTCAGTCCATGTACTGAATCAGGGCCAAACATTTCACACTCTCGGATATAGAATTGGTTAGAAATTGCCTGTATGTGATTCAACTTTGAAATCAACTGATGCTGGCTTCTCATCGCTAGCCTCAGATCGGACACCCTACACCCAAATAAGCAAATCCAGTATTTTCCTAGTTTATTTGAAGATTTATTTAGGGTTTGATTAAAGGAACCGAATACTGCCTACCTAGGTATAGATCATGGATGATGAGAATGAAGCCAGACACCGGTTGTGGCTCGTCCAATCGCATTAGATCCCCCCGCGGGTACCCCAACGTTTGCCTGCTACCAAAGCTAATTGCAAGGCTAATATCGAACTTGATGTCAAAGCGCACTGTGCAAGAATCCGAATTGGATGTTAGTGCGCTGTAGGTACGTTTCCTGATGTTAGTAACTGGGTATCGAGTATGGTAGTCTCTCCGAGCTGCAGCCAAAATCTGTCAAGGTTTTGAAGACCAGTAGCACTTAAAGTGTTCGGCTAACGATTGCCGACAATCCCCTGGTAGATAAAAAAACAAATTTAATTACTAGACCATCTTGCGCACGGTAAATCGGCGCAGCAAGAGACAAAGAGAGATTCGGCATGATCCGAGGTATATGCTGAGCGCCAACCAGGCCATCCATAGGTGGGATTCCACCTCTGCCCCCATAGATCAATTAGAAATAGGGACCAATTTGCGTGTGGCACCATGTAGAGAGGGAAGAAAAACCACGTTGGTAATAGAAGGGCACCGGCTCGTCGGTTTAAGAAAATAACCAATCCGTACTTCGTCTGTACTCCTCTCATGTGCTATAAGGCATAGTATCGTCCCATCAATGCCCGGATTAATCTTGGGGCCTGTCAAAATCTGAAGGACTACTGCTGCGGCTTACGCCCTTGGATAGCTTCCCATCAGTGGCTTGATGAGGGGCATGTCCGGCTATCGACGCCTAGACTTTAGACTGTCAGACCATTAAGCGACGAGGGGTAGGTTAGAAGTGGCAAAGGTGAGAGAGGGGTACGTCCAAATCTCATCCACTTTCCTTGAGAGGAACTTGGATCTCTCTAGAGTGCCAGAAATTAATCTTTGTTCTTGGCATGCGCGAATCATTTCCCAGTTTTCTAGATCATGCGCCACGAGATAGAAGAAAAAATTCTAAATGAAGTTATAGGAAAGGTTTGCGGAGAATAAAAGTAAAATATTGCATACAGTGAAAAAAAAGAAGGGGGGAGCGTGGGAGTGGATTGATAGTCGTAGCTCGCATGTTTTGTATCCCATCCTAGAAATCAAGAGTCAAATCTCGAAGCACTTTCGAAAGGATTTTGGCTGGTGAATTAAATGGTGTTCTCTTACTGGGGATATTCTTCCCAATGACAAGTGCGAGGCAGTACTCGGGGTGATGTGGAAGGGAAGGCGCTGACACTTACACTGGAGCGTGGTGTCCTTCAGCTAGACGGCGCGGGCACCGTTCCCCAAAGGGACACAAAATGCGGGGCAGGGACTGAGGAATGTCAGCGAAACTCCGAATTTCCCCCAGACTGCTTAATCCCACATGTATATACACAGGGGCTGGAGGAAGTGGTCTGATGGACTGAGGTATTTCCAATATATATTGTTATTATCAATATTTATGGACCTGCATTGTCTCTTGTGAGTCTTGTCTTCTCTGTGGATAACGCTGTATCTTATCAGATAAATCCCTGGCCTAATCAGGTTAAGCCCCAGAATGGCCAAGCTTGCAAGAATGACATCTTCAACCTTCGACTCCGCAAAATTTCACTCCCAGATCACAGCAAGCCACAAAAGCCAAGCTCATGGCCGGAACTAAACGATCCTGGGAAGGCAAACCACTCCAAACCGATCAGGACGACGCGAACACCAATCCCACCCAAACCACAGTCGTAACCATGAGCCAATCCCCGACAAACATCACCTCGATGTTCGAGACCTTTCGCAACGAGCTAGACGAGCATCACGATCGCCGCGAGCGTCTAATCAAGGCAAGTCGGGATATTACCGCCCTAAGTAAAAAGATGTATGTCCAACTCCGATTATAGCCCACCCACGAAACAACAACCTAATGATGTTTTTTTTCTTCTCTTCCAACACAGTATATTCTCCCTCCAACGGTAAGCCCATCCAACCAACTCCACCCCAAAACGCCTCCCAAAACCTAACCAAAGCATCATCACCACCATCACAGGGTCCGAACAACAAATTCCCCGCTCCCCCCAGCCATCGCCAAAGAAACCCAATCCCGCTTCTCCCAAATCCTCGACCTCTTCCGCTCCACCACCCCCGACATCAAGGGTATAAACAGCTGGCGCTACCTCCGCCAACTCAGCCCCGGAATCCAGGAGTTCATTGAAGCCCTCTCCTTCCACCACTACCTCCAAACCCAATCCCTCCTGACGCTTCCCGAAGTTGTCGCATACCTGCCCCCAGAAATCCTCGTCACGGAGGAGGATTACATGATGGGATTGTTCGACTTGACAGGCGAGATCATGCGGTTTGCGGTGACGTCTTTGTCGGCCGGGGCGCATACCAGTGCTGCTGTTTCGGAGGAGGACAGGACAGGAGGTGGAAACGCGGCAGCACAGGGACAGAACCAGAATCTACCTAGGCTTCCGCCGTCCCAGGCTGGGATCGTGCGTGATCTGAGAGAGATCCGGGCTGAGTTTGAGAGTCTGAGTATCCCGCGTCGACATAACATGATGAAGGATTTCGGGAAGAAGAGTGATGTGATGCAGGGGAGTGTAGAGAAGGTGGAACGCGCTGCGTATGGCATTTTGGTAAGGGGGAGTGAGAGGCCGGTTGGATGGGCGCCGGATCTGTCTGCGCCGGTTGAGACGGAGATTTATTGATCTTTCTCGATTCATTTAGATAATGTCTGCGGTGTATGGCGTAAGGAAACGGGCTTTCAGGGGAGATATTACAAAGGTACACAGTAACTCCTGCAGATGGTAGTATGTGTCAAAAAGTCAATTCACTAGAGAAACTTGCTATATATTGTCTAGCTACTGTTGGCTAGTAATTGAGATTCATCTTCAGCCATCAAAAACCATATACCCATGCACGATAAATTCAAGTCCAGCCTGGAAACGCCCTATACCGGATCCACCAGTCCAGTCCAGTCCCCTAGATTTCAATTCTGGAGAGCCCCTATCGAAGGAGCCCCTCTCATGTACTAGTAGTAGACCGAGATCCAAGCCATCACTCAGTGAGCAATAGCCTCCTCCTCGGGCGGAAGAATGTTTCCTATAGAGATCAATCGCTTCATTAGCACATCCTAATCAAACTCTACCTACCCTCATGACTTACCCCCCAACCACCAAAAAAAAAAAAAAAGAGAGAGAGAGAGAGACAAGGGAAAGGAAGAAACATACGCTCGACCAATTCCTCCCGATCAGGCCGATGCTCCAGATTCTTCTTCAGAGTATCCGTTGCACGCTGGTGGGCAAGCTTCTGCTTCATGGCCTGGAGGGAACTGCTCAATTGCCATCTATTAGCTGCAGAAGACTACTACACAGGGATATATGTTCTTGGTGGTGTGATATAGAGAGCCCGGGGGGGGGGTAGGGCGGGCTCAAAGTGATTGTGGCAAGACGCACGGCGCAACATTAGTATCTAGGAGGATATGTCTCTCTTTGAGATCTTGGGGGTCGGGACGGGTCTGGAGGTGTCTTTCGAGGGAGTTGCGGCGTTCGATGGGGGAGATGGCGATGGAGGTTTCGTCGACGTCAACTTGGGGAGTAGACATTTTAATTTAAGTTTCTTTTTTATTTTATGGGGGTGTATAGAGGGAGGGAGAGAGAGAGATATTTGTGTATTGGAGTGGAGTATATTGTATGTAATAGGTAGCTAGGTAGAGGTAGGCAGTAGTGGGGTTGTTTATTGTGGATGAACTCAAGGGGAGCAGTGCTTATTTATATATAGGCTCTGAGAAACTAAAGAACAGAAGGATGAAGACAGAGTAAGATGAATGGGTGGTTGTCGAGGCGATGGAGGAGGAGAAGGAGGAGGGGAGGAGGGGGAGGGGAAGGTCAAGTGATGATTGGGTTTGTTCCACGGGACCTGGAGCCAGTCACCGCGGGGTACGTGGGAGACGATGTCATCTACCTAGTACTAGTACAACTTAACTACTAAGGTAATACTCAGTGCTCCGGAAAGATGCTCATCTTGGACGCAAATAGCCAAGATAGTGACGGTCTTTCAGGTAAGCAAACTCTAACACAGGTTTGCCCTTTCTTTCTTTCTTTCTTTCTTTCTTTCTTTCTTTCTTTTTTTTTCTCTTTTTGGCTCCTTCTTCTACGGCCTCTCGAACAAAACTAGAGCAAGACTCAAGAAAATATCAAGAACAAATTGTATGTTTTTAGAGTCGTAGTTGTGTACGCTATTTGTAGCTATTGGACTAGGATGTTGAAGAACCTAGCTTCTCAAAAGAAAAAATGAGGGAAAACATGCCGGTTCAAACGCAAATGTTCCGAAAGTTTCACCAACATGTGGTTAAGGTAGGGAAATGGAAAACAACAGCCCTATTTCTCCATAACAAACGGAAAGCAAAGGCATGAGAGCATGAGAAGTGAGCAACACCGTAAGGGAGGAACCAAATGTCCCAGGCTGCACCTGGTCACCCATAAAAGGCCCTGATCGCAATAGTCGTCCGTGGATCGAAACAGGACTCTAATTCGAGCTGAACATTTCGTCTACCGTGTCTGTCCCGGGACCCCATTCGTCTCATCAATAAAGTCACAGTCGGAACTGGCAGGGAGTTTGAACCAGGAGACAAGACAGCTTGAGCCAGGCAGAAGGAAAAAAAAGCCCCGTTTCGTTTTTATGCTTCAGGGAGCATCCGTATTTGGTTCTTTTTGCAGAAATGAGAAAGATAACCGGTCCGTTGATACGCAGCTGATCAACGAGCCTCTATCATTCGATCAAGGAACCCAGAGCTTACCACGACCACGGCTGCTGCTGCCTCCACGGGATTGCCCACGCGAGGCTCCCCGGCGACCGTTGGAGGTATGCCGCGAGGCACCTGCAATACCCCGTGAGGCTCCGGCTTGGGTGCTGAGGTCGACCGTGCCCTGCTGTTGCTTCGGAGTCACCCCAAGGCTGCGGCTGAACGAGTTTGGATCGATCGGCTGGGTGGGGATTTCCATCGTGTTTTCTGCGGGCGCCACAGCTGCTTTGGGTGCCGCTACAGCCTTACGAGTGTTGGCCCCACGAGAGCCTCCCCCTCGGGAGGCTCCTTTCCCACGTCCTCGAGGCACAAAGACTAGTTCATCCTCATCGCTCTCCTCTTCGTAGGAAAGCAAGGACTTAGGCTCCGTAGTAGTAGTAGTCTGGGTTTTTTCAACGTATTTGCATCGGTTTTTATACTCCCTCTCTTCGTATTGAATCGAGGTCCGCAGCTGATGGATGTTCTTGACCGCGATGCCAAACTTCTGTGCCCAGATCTGCGTAAGACGGTCGTTCGTGATTAAAATCGGGATCTTCACAGCATTTGACGCATCCGGGCCGTCGTGCAACCGCCAGAGGAGAGCGCTGAGCAGGGGCCGAAGGACAGGCGGGACCACAGGAATCGTAGACCCAGACGCCGACCGGCGATGTCTTTGCGCACTTTTCGACTTTACCGCAGCTCCATTCTCAACAACATGTGTGTTGGCACACTCGGGGCTGGTCTGGGAGCTTCTCGACGATGGGCGGGATGCGGGGGCGCTATGAGTACCCGTCGATGTGATCGAAACGGCGTCCAAATCCTTCTTGAAATTCAACTTGCTGAGAAGCATCTGCGATAGATCGTCCGGGGAAGCATTGGTCTTCTTGAGATCCCGGCCCTTCTCCTCCCGTCTATCCTGTGCCACCCGCTCCTCTCCAACAACAGGCCCGTTGGCCGCTTCAGCCTCCTCCTCAAACTCCGGCAAGAAAAACTTCTCGGCTTGATTCCAGCTCTCGTACTGCTCCATTGGTCCTTGAAGCACAATCCGCTCCGCAGAAATATTGTCTTTTCCGGAGGTCACACGGTCGAGGAAACGCACTGCCTCTCGAGCGTTGATGGCGACTTGGGATCCGGTTTTTTTCAATGCATGGAGGCGTTCAAGAGCTGAAAAAGAAAGAGGACAAAAATGCGTAAATATATGGTGAGCAGCTTTGTAAAATCTAGCGCTACTTACTGTAGAGAGGGACAATGAGGGTGATGGCCCCGTTTGTTGTCCATTTTTTGATTTCACTGATGTTTGTCGTCAATGCCGTCTCATCCACGGCACAGTGGAAGATCTTGCGTCCGGTTGACATGATGTTCTTTTAACAGGTCGTCGGAATGCCGACCGATTAAGCGGCGGGGGGTGTAGCAGTAAGTGTAAGGCGCGAAAAAGCCCTACACCAAACAGCTGGTCTGGGCAACAGCGACTACGCCGCAGCGATGTTAGCCCATGAAGGAGGTTTTGAATCGACGTCGGCGGAGGGATCTGGGAATGTGGGGGCAGCGGTATGAGGACACCGAAATAGGCATCAGTAGCGTGGGCCCGATCGGAGGAAAGGGCCACGGAAAGATGCAACTTGCTACTCACAATAGGATCCTAGTTCATAACGAGATATCATCTGCAGCATCTTGTGGTTCTGTATGATTTAAGGAGGGAACGAAGTGAATTACCGGTGACAAGAAGGGAGAGGTCATCGAAGAGTATCGGATCAACTCGAAACTTCGGGCCAGCTTCTGGTACCTGACTAAGCGGCCCCATGCTCGAGGCCCTCTTGATGATGAGGCTTGATGAGGTGTTTGACATGGATTTACCAACATCCGAGGATTATTGAATTCTGCTCATTGTCACATGCCTGCTCTCTATCTCAGGTTCTTTGGATTACACTCTAATAAAAAGCTGAACCCCGCGGCGGCGGCGAGCGTGGTCGCTGCAATATAGAACAATAAACAATAGGGAAAAAAAAAAGGGATTTCATGCAAGCGATATGAACTTCACATCGCGGCCGTGGGGAATTACTGTACGACTCCCTAAACGTCCTTTAGTTCACCTTCTTAATCAACCCGTCCGCTGGCTTAACACGCTGTGCCCACTCCCTATAGTAATATTGTAAGCAACGGGACGCGAAACGACCTTTTGAGGTAAGAGAAAGGATAACTTACGTCCAGCTCCCATCGTATACCCTCCGAAGGCTTGGATCTCCGTACTCTGCAAGACCCAACGCGGTTTCAATAATAGTGGCGGTCACGCCTGTGCCACAGGAGCTAATAATGGACTTGGACTCATCCAAACCTCGTTCCTCAAAGATTTTGCGCAACTGAGGTCCAGGAAGGAAAGTCTTGGTCTCGGGGTCGAGTAGCTCCTGGAATGGTACGCTTTTTGAGCCTGGAATATGTCCAGAGGAAAGCCCAGGGCGCGGTTCGGGATCGGTGCCCGCCCAGCGACCATGCGACCGCGCATCTAAGATCTCCACCTCCTTCGCACCTTCTTTGCGGTGTTCCTTTGCGATTTCCTTTAGCTCTAGGTATGGAATGACAAGCTTTGAGTCATGAGTAGGCACGGGATAGCTAGTCTTCTCTGGCTGATAAGGTTCCCCTGTCTCCGTCGGATACTTTTCACGAACCCAGAGTCGGTAGTTGTTCAGGATGTGAACCCTAGGATGTCCGAAGACCCTGAGTGTCCAGCCAACACGAGGCGCACTGAAAATCCCCAGTTCCTCTGTATCATAGACCACGACCTCGTCGTCACGTCGAATGCCAAGCTCACTCATTGCCTCAGCGAATGTCTCAGCGGTGGGAAGCATATGGGGATAAGGGGATTCATTGTCCTTGATCGCATCCAAATCGAAGAAGCGTGCCTGAGGGATGTGATGTTTGCGGAAGACATCAATGCCTGTACGACCCTCGGGGTCATTTGGCATGAACCAAGCTGCGCATAAGGGGATCACGCGAGGGGATGTAGAGATCTTGGTCGCTGGGTTCTTCTTCAGGGCTTCCGAAAGCTCCTTGGGAGAGACGAGGTACGAGGAGAAAGAGACCTGGCGGGTCTGGGTTTGTTGTCGCACTTGCTGAGCCACCGACATTGTTGGGCGTATGAGGCGGGTCGGTGAAGGAATGGAGTTACGAAGGGTAGCCAAGGGCATAATGAATCCTCACAAAATTTCAAGAAAAGTGATCAATGTTTACATTCCGGGGAAATAGTGTGGCGAGATTGAGGCATCAGCAGCGGCAGAAATGCGATAAATTGGGAGTGTTATCAGTCATAGTGTTAGTTCCGTTAATAATATTAGTGTGGAGTCGACGGAAGAAACAACAACAACAGTTTTGGAGCAGCAGCGACTCCGCTCTCATCGCTTACTTAGATCCACCAGTCAGTCTAGTTCTTCTTTCCCCAAATTTACTCTCCTACCCACCCTCAGATCGTCATCATCCACCATGAAGGTGACCCTGAAGGAATGGAACGCCGTGGCTACTTGGCGATGGGATATGCCGGAAGACGAAGTCTGTGGAATCTGTCGCGTTCAGTTCGATGGCACCTGTCCTACCTGCAAATTCCCAGGTGATGATTGTTCCTTGTGTCAGTGCTTTCCATCTGCAGAGAGGCAATTATGACACTCATCTGACCTTTCTTCCATAGTGCTTGGAAAATGCGGCCACTCTTTCCATATGGTGTGATTGTGGAGACCTCTGGTGTCTTCATATCGAGAGCTAACTTTTCATAATAGCATTGCCTCATGACTTGGATCCAACAGGAATCATCCAAGGGTTTGTGCCCTATGTGCCGACAAAGTCAGTTCATCTCATGCTCTCAACATTTGATACTTGCTAATCCCAACTACAGAATTCGAATGGAAGCAAAGCGAAGAATAGATATAGATTGATCAGTGGAAGGCGTTGAAGGCCCGGCGTTAGGATACCCTTTATTTATCTGCATCATTCATTGTTATACTTTTTCCACAATTAATTCAAACAGTTAATTAACAATTTAACAACCACAGGAGCCGTCATTTGCTCCTCTGTACTCCCTACCTCCTGATCCCTCCCTCCTGTCCAGATTCGCGCCCATCTTTGTGGACAGTCACATGATGTTATCGATAAGCCTATGATCACCTGCTGCAGGTCCCAGGCACTGCGCCTTTAAAGTAGGTAGCTGACTACCTCACTACAGACACGGGCGAGAAGCTCATCCAACCAACACGACCTCCCTCCTCGTAACCATGTAGCCAGGAGCTATCGGACATGTCTCTCCCAACATCAGCACCATCACCCCCTCTCTCTTCCTCGCCGTCCAAGCAATCCACCAGACATGCCTCCTTCTCCCGGCCACACGACCGACCTACGACCGCGCAACAGACGACGACTAACGAACCGACCCCAGAAGAGCACCTCAGCCATCACCACGAACCCATCGCGAACATTGACTCCCGCCTCGCCGAAGATGAAAGACCCCATGAATCCCAGTCCGCCTCTCAGTCCCTATTCCAGCCATTCTTCACCTTGATCGAAGACGCCCACGCGGGAGAATACTACCATCCCACCGTCCACTATATCTTCTCCGATGACGACTCGGAGATCATCACGGAGGCGGCGCTGCGCACTCTCGAAAATGAACAGGACAACTTTCCGCAGTCGATGAAAGGGAAGTCGAGGTCTGTCCGTGACCACAATCACCGGCCGGAGGAAGGAAACGGAGAGGATGCCTACGACGAGGAAGGTGGATTCTCTGGTACAAGGAAGGAATCTCTCCTCCCGGATCCGGTCCCCGGGGTCCGAGAGAATTATATCATTCTCGATCTGGACCATTTATCTTTGGACGGTGGCGTTCATGGAGGATCTCCCTCGCCTGAGAGTCAGGGTCAGAACCTACAGCAGCAGCATCCGCAAACCCCACAACAGCCCGAGCAACAGGCCTCGCCACCACCGCATCAATTTACAATTACCTCAACGCATAGTTTATCTCCGACATGGCAGGTGCTTAATACGCAACTTATGCCGGCCCCAACATTTGAAAAGAACTCTTCAGGTGAAAAGCCGCTGAACGGTGGGCTTATGTTACAAATCAAGGGCACTTCTGGGCTGCCCATGAACATGCTTGGGAAGGAAAAGGATAGGGGAGGCCAGCGACTAGAAGATATGATGGATCAGTTCGCGAAACGTTTAGACGAACTCAAACAAGTCATTGAGAATGGGGAACGAGGGACGACCCTGGACAGTGGTGATGCTCTGCAAGAGCCGGATCTCCTCAAGGATCCAAATTCTGGAAATGCCCCAGGTGTGTCGACTGAAACTGGGGAGCCTCGGGCGTATCTAGAGGATGACACGGTTGGTAAAGAGCTAAAGGCTACGGAAAACGAGGAATTGGCCCATACTGGGTAGTGCGCTCTATAACGTGGTTGGAGTTATCTTAGTGATACCAATAACATACCAATAACATACTAATAATATGCAGAAGCAGAGTATGCTTGGAGGTGTCCATGAGAAAATATACCAAAATGTGTGATACCATTGGGGTAATGAACTGTATATCTATCCTAGCCCACAGGGACAGTAACCCACAACGCCAGCCCATCCGGATAACGAATTGAAGTGCAAAACAAATAAGCAAAAACAGTAGACACAATCCAAAATAATGACAGTATTAAAAAGCCTGATATGGAACCAGGACTCGAACTATACAAACAAGGTAGCCTGAAAAATCCTTGGTGAATTTCTTTCCGGAACTCCTACATGAAGAACAAGCAAAGAGCTGGGTATCAAGTGTATCTGCATGGAAACACACGCACATGTCGGAAACAGTAGGATCTCTTCCTATATTTCAGAGGGCCGGTTTCTCAGCCTTCGAGCAGCCGAAATTCCCGGCAGCGGAACATTCTCTCTTCCCTCCATCAACCCGGCCATCTTTTTGGCAACCATTTTGTTGGGCAACTTGCCCTCAACATTCCCAGACTTCGAACAACGCTTTTTGGTTGGGGGCTCAGTATTATCAGTCTCAAAGGTGTGATCTACACTTGTAGACACCTTGTCATCCGAATTATACGCGAGTGGTTTTGCAGCGACGTTTGCATCGACTTCCCTAAGGCCCGTGTTGGAAGGTGTGACGGTGGCTGTGGGAGGTACTTGAGTTCCTACCTCGTCCTCTGCATCGTTATACACGAAGCATTTTGATGGAGAAGCTCCTGGAGAGCTGGTTGGGGCGGAATTCTGCTCCTCATCATTGAGCGGCAGTATTTTCGTCTCCTGAGAGGTCCTCAATGTAGATTTCAAAGTGTCGTGGGAATCCGTCCGGGGTAAATCGGAGGGATACTCGTATCGCCGTTTCTGAGGTGTGAGACCAGTAGCTACGTATTGCTTCATCGGTCGATTGTGGATGCTTGAAGAAAGATCCGAAAGAGGTTTACGGACTTGATCCAACAATGGTTCAGTCGACTCTTGGAGGGTTGCTTGGTGGTGATTCACTTCCTCTTGCAGCTCATTGACTCGTCCACATTTCTCTTCAACCTGTTCCTGAATCAAGGCATAAGATTCGCGAACCTCCGTCGCCATAGTGTCCAAGGTGGCAACGTGGGCGTCGCAGTATTGCCCATTCTGAGATCGTGCTTTCGCCACAAAATCATCCAAGGCTTCCATTTGCCGGCCCATATCACTCATCTGAGCATCGACGATGCGAACGGTTTCTTTGTGAACTGATTCTGTTGCCTTCTGTATGGAAGAATTACGCTGATCAAAGACCTACGAGCGTTTAGCTTAATATCGCGAAGCACAGTGGGGTAGCACTTACCTCCCAGTCGCTCTGCATCTTGACCCTAATCTCATCCTTTGATGCATTGATGTCTTTTGCGAATTGCTCTGATTTGAATACCCATTCGTCAATCTGGCGATCATAGTGAGCCGTTGCTTGCTCTAGCGAGTCACCTGAGGATGAAATATCGGTGCGAAGGTTGTCAATTCTGCCCTTCAGGCGGCTGTATTGTTTTTGTCGTGATTCGTCCATCAACGCCTTGATCTGTGACATCAAAAGATCGCGTTCAATTTCTGCATTTGCATGCTCTTCTTCCAGTGTGTGTGCGAGATTGGAAGAAGCCTTGCGTGCAGCGTCTATGTTTTGACGATTGGCGCCTTGAAGTTCTAATCTTAGCTGATTTATCTCGGACTTTTGAGCATCCAAGTGTGCAACCATGTCTTCAAACATAGTCTTCAGATCTTTTCCAAGGTTGCTATACGAAGTATGTAGCTAGCAAAAAGTTAGCCTCTAGCGAATCATTCTCGGGGACAGTGGCCGCCTACCTGAGCGTGGAACTCGGAAAATTCACCAATGACCTCTTCTGAGATGCGGGCGGCAGCGACTGATAAGCCATTTAATCCCGCTCCAACCTTTGATTTGACTTCTTCGCGCAGGTCTTTGATCTCCTCTAGAACGTTATTCATTTCATTGTGGGCAGCAGCAGTCTGAGCCTTTGCAGCGGAATGCGCCTTTTCAAAACTGGTGTTGAATTGCGAAAGTTGAGACTGGTTTGAGACAACGTGAGAGAGCTCACGTTCAATAAATTGGTGGATCTTGTTAGACATAGTCTCCACGAGTTCCGAATGGTGGTTTTGGAAGCTTGCGACTCTGTTGTCAATTTGTCTCGTAACATCAGAAACCTCGGCGGCTGATAGCTGCCATGCCTCCGCATTCATACCCTCGAGGTCTGCTTTTCGATCCAGTTTCGCGTGCAAGCCATCGATGTCTTCCACAGTTCCAGTCAAGGTCGAAAGAAGCTCCGTGCCAATATCGCGAAGTTGGTGTTCGGTTTCTTGGTGTGCTTTTCGGAGCATCTCCTCCTCTTCAAGATGTGCCTTGGTATTTTGTAAAACAATCTCAGTTTGTGCAAGAACATCGTTTGTTGAATTCAGAGCAGTCCGCGTTTCCTCGTGATCATTCTTGAGATTGTTGAAATTACTGGTTAGCATGAACAGTTCCTGAACCTTGTTGCGTAAACTAGATTCCATTGATTCAATCTTGGCGCGCTGCTCCTCATTAATGATCCTTCGTGAATCGCTTTCCATTGTCATCTCCTCGTAGGCTTCTACGGAGATGTAAACGCCATTCCGATGTCTCGTTGCAATGAGTTCGCCTTTGAGCTTCTCGATTTCGGCTGTGAATTCTCGAAGGAGAGTCTTTTTCGGCATAGTGGAATTGATCTGCGGCTTATTCCTAATGTTTTTGGCCCGAAAAGCGTAGTCTAGGGTTGATATTGTCTCCTCCAAGTTGCTTCGAGAAGGGGAAACCGTAGCGATAATGCATGTCTTCGTTCGTCCACCAAGAGAGTCTTGGAGTAGTCGGGTCAACTTTGACTCTCTGTAAGGCTAATTAGCACGTTTTCATAGAATAAGTCCTCAGGTCCATACCTGTACGGAATATGCGGGCTTTTGTCCACTAAGGCGTTGATCACTCGGCCCAAAGTGAGTAAACTTTTGTTAATCAAACCAGCTTCGGTTGCACGTTTATTCTCAGCGCCACTTCGCTGAATATTCTCACTGCCAGCCAGATCCACCAAGTTCAACTTTCCAGGGCACATGTACTCCTCACCGGACTCTGTGGTTCGCTTTGTATGCACGGTGATCGTGAAAACGGTATGGCTTCGAGAGCTAAGGTCGTTGCACTTAGTTGCGGCAACCTGGCGCTTATGACTGCCATGTTGGAGGAGCTTGATACCAGCGGTCGCCGAATCGATATAGGTTTCCTCCATTCCTTGTACCAGCGTGCTTCCACTGTGGCCCTTCTTTTCGTTCTCGAAAATCTTCAACTTCGAGTTTTCTTCAGCTGATAGAAGATCTCTGAGTTCCTCATTATACAACTCAATAAAAGAGCATTTCACGCTACTCTCCGTTTCTGCCAATTTGTGAAACAAGGAATATAGCACGCGCGGGATAATTCCAGCATTGTCCGAGAGAATACCCAGAGTATCTGTCATGTCACCGGACATGGTGTAGGTCTTCCCTGTCCCGGTTTGTCCGTATGCGAAAATTGTGCAATTGTAGCCGGCGAGCATCTAGGTGGCGGAAAGTTAATGAAACCGGAATTGGCACATGTCACGGTCACCAATGGCTCACCTCATTGACTATTGGTACCACCACATCCTCGTAGACAGTTATCTGGTCAGCCGCGGCCGAAAACACCTTATCAAATGTGTAGGTCTTGTTTGACACTGCGTTTGGGCCCATCGACAGCTCTACCGTTTTGCCCTTTACACCTTCAGTCAATAGCACCACTCCGCTATTTTCCTTCACTTCACGCTCGTTGCGCCCGCGACATCTCACGACCACATGGATGCTGGTATCCTCATTGACCTCCCGCTCGATGTCCCTTTCTTTCCGCTTCGTCGTGATACTCGCTGGTTCACTTGGTGACTTCAACGAGCGGAGCCCATTGCTAGCAGAAGCTTTGGTTGAAACCGCTGGAGATGCTAGTCTTTCCGGAGCTGCAGACCCTATCCGTCGTGTTGGTTGTCTTGTGCCGGTTCTTCTTGTGGGAAGGCCAGAGGCAGGCCGTTGGGGGCCAGCCATGGTCAACTTCAGTTTTTCAAAATTCCGAAACTAATACAAGAGCAATAAAAATATCAAGGCACCGGGAGACAAGAGATCGATAAGAAGCTAATTTTCTGCAAATCGTCTGTTGTTGGGGGTGTGTGGTTTCTGTCAGTTTTGTGAAGGGGGGTCGGTGTTATTCCTTTAGAGCCAAAAGAGGAAAACGTAAACAAACCGATCTGGCCGTGCACGTGCTATTATGTGGTCCAAGCTCCACCGGTCATGCCCCGTCTCTCACATGATACAATGCGGTCATCGCCTCTCTATCATATCGCCCTCCTGATTATCTCGAGCCTGTTCTCCCTTCTAATCGTCTCACTTTATTTGTCTTAGCAGATCATATATAGTGACTTAAATTTCGTGATTCAAAACCCCCCTCCCCGTCCCCGGAGACCGTGTTCTCTATCAACCAGACTGCCTTCCTTTGAATCTCTATCAACCCCTCATCTACCAGTATGACAATGCGCCATAGATCAACATGACAACCTCAAGATCCTCACCACCGGCCCAGATATTTCCTGGCAAGGGGCTTGGGTTTATAAGTAGGCCTTTTTGGGTTGCTTCCTCTGTCATCGCTAATATGATGAGCAGCTCTCGGTGCATCCCTTCACAACGTGCTTAGCCGCGTCAAGGCTCACCCTCAGACGTACCCCGCTATCGACCTTGCATACTCATCCTCTGATCCTCTCCAAAAGCCTGTAACCTTACAGCTTCCTTCAAATGGCCTTCGACTGCGCTTTGATGGTCCAGATCAAAGACTACGTCTAATAGAAGTGCTTGACTTCTCCAAAATAAACTTAGTGTATAAGAACCAGGAAGTCCTGAAAGGTTCCAAGCCAAATGAGCACTCCGTTTCCCAACACGGTCCGAGTTTCCGTCATGTTTATAATCGACTCTTTGGACCTTCCTATCCAGGCGAATACATACCACCCACATCTCAGTCTACCTATGGCACATATGTCCTATCATACCCAGGTGTGGCCTTTTCGTTCCCCCTCCAGAGCTCCGCCTGGTCAGAGCAGTGCGACTTCGTAGCATTACTTTCGTCCTCCGCAGCATTACCGGCAACATCTATGGCAATATTCCAAGGCTCATCATGGCCAGACGTTCGGACGAAGCTGTTCACTCAGCAACCACAGTACCCTCGATCCCCTGCTCTCGCGGCTAAAAATAAAGAGTCAGTTCCAGACGAAATCGAAGAATTCTTGATTCTTGGTGCGGGTAAAATTGAGGCCATTCGGAGATCAACACCTCCTACTCTTGTCACACTGTCGGAAACCACACCGCAGGATCTAATTGCAGAGTTCGGCCCGCCGGATGCAATATATCGTAAAAATGATCGCAGAATATCCATTCATCGGGCAACAGGTGGTCACGGTGGAGATGACCTTTTGCACATGAGCCCATCTTCGGGTAGAGGGATTGACGTCACTGACACGGATCAATCTTCTAATAACAGTGTTACTGATGATTCGGACGACGAGCTTTCCCAGGCCAATGCCTTGGATCCCTCTTCACTACCAACCGAGTGCTTCTTCAATTATTTTCATCACGGGTTTGATGCTTTCATTTCTCATCCCACGACGTCAGGCCCAGCATTTCCCGGTTCTAACCTTCCTGATCCGACTCCTTCCTCCCCTTCTTCTCAGCTTGTCGTAACCAAGATCATTTTGCATGGAAATGTACCCGGATCGTATCCCTTCAACCGCCATCGGCGCAGCAGATGGAAAATTGACCTGAACTTCCCCGGTTCTGCCGTGTCTTCCGAAAGTCGTTATGATGATATCTCAGAACGACTCAGAAATATATGGAAAGGCTCATATGGAAGCGCCGCAGAAGAACGAGCTTTAGAACGCCCGATGGTCCTTAATCGAGGCTGGGGTGACAGCCCTGAAAGCAGTGTCGAGTTCCTCGGCGGTTGGGAAGAAAGTACAGGGAAGGGACAAAGGACAGGGCAAGGAGGTCATGATGGAGGTTTGGGCAACACGGAATTATTTGGTTTCCCAGGCCTTCTCTTTGAAGTGATGAAGAATGGGGCAGTAAGCTGCTTGACGATATACTGAATGAGAGCATATTTTGAGCTTCATCTAGGCATCTGGATGATACTTATTACGATCTCGCCTCGTTAGTGACTTTGGACGCCATGAATGAATACACTATTTCAATATTTATTGTTGCAGTAAGAGTAAAGAGTTGTAATTTATTTTAGTTTTCCAGTCGTATACTCGGGATTCTATAGAGTTTTTTTGAGGGTCGGAAGCGTAACCATTGGTCCGTGTAATTTACACAATGTCGCAGCTTTAATTTTTGCGGAGAACTCGCTCAGTCTCCGCCGAACCCAACAAACTCTCTCAATCACCCCAACTCGAAAAAAATCGGGATATGCTCCAGCGGTAGCATGCCGGAACTGCCGCGGACGCTCGCTCGGTCCTGGTCGTCGACCTTGAAGCTCCCCAAGTCGACGTTCCCGGCGCGTGTGACTCCAGCTGACCAAACAAAATACCTGCAACGATGCACTGATGGCCTCTACGCCTGGCAACGCTGTGAAAGGCCCGCTAATCGCCCATTTATCCTGCACGATGGACCGCCCTACGCTAACGGAGACCTCCACGTCGGACACGCCCTGAATAAAATCCTCAAGGATATCATCTGTCGCGTGCAGCTAGGTTTGGGAAAGAGGGTACACTACGTACCAGGATGGGACTGCCATGGATTGCCCATTGAGCTTAAGGCTCTGGAGGCGCAGAAAGATCTAGGAAATGCCGATGGACCTATCGCCGCTGCGGTGATAAGGAAGGCTGCGCGCAAATTGGCAGAAAAAACGGTTAAAAAGCAGATGAAAGGATTCCGTAGCTTTGCGGTCATGGCAGACTGGGAAAGCCATTGGAAAACCATGGACAAGGAATTCGAGATGAGGCAACTTGGAGTATTCCGGGAGATGGTTGATAAAGGGTTGATTTATCGGAGGTTCAAGCCGGTTTACTGGTCACCTTCCACTGGCACGGCTCTTGCGGAGGCGGAGCTGGAGTACAAAGACGACCATGTGTCAACCGCTGCATTCGTTAAATATCCCCTTGTTCAGATCCCATCGCACCTGGCTGAGGATCCGCTCCTACAAGGAAAGGAAATAAGTGCTGTTATCTGGACGACTACACCCTGGACCCTTCCTGCCAATGCTGTGATTGCAACCCACCCCTCTTTAGAATACTCGATCGTGGAGTCCAGCATATACGGCCATCTGCTTGTTGCTCAATCCCGGATAGAGTATCTTGAAGGTATCTTGAAGGAGGACCTATCGGTGATAATGCCCTCCATTCTCGGGTCAACGCTGGCAGATCAAGCCACGTATCGACCCCTCTTCAAAGGTCCGGACTCGGAACCTCAGGTCATTATCACTGCAGATTTTGTTACGGCTGATTCTGGAACTGGTCTCGTCCATTGTGCCCCGGGTCATGGTATGGATGACTACGAAGCCTGCATGTCCCGAGGTCTTCCCGCATTTGCTCCTGTTGACGATCATGGCAAATTTACCGATCTGGCGATGCCTGAAGACCCAAAGAGATTGAGTGGGAAGAGCGTGCTGGGCGATGGGAATGCAGCTGTCCTCGAATATGTCGAATCCGAAGGTCGGCTTCTATATTCGCACCCTTACGAACACAAATACCCCTATGACTGGAGATCAAAGCTTCCCATCATTATTAGGGCTACTGAACAGTGGTTCGCGGATGTGGCAGACATTCGT
Source organism: Aspergillus panamensis (assembly GCA_027569225.1). Lineage (NCBI taxonomy): Eukaryota > Fungi > Ascomycota > Eurotiomycetes > Eurotiales > Aspergillaceae > Aspergillus > Aspergillus panamensis. The sequence continues at coordinate 157,002 of JAPDER010000043.1, read as the reverse complement.
GCCAGCGCAGTCAATGCTTTGCAAGATGTCCGGTTCTTCCCCGTCACAGGAAAGCAAAGGCTAGAAAACTTCGTCAAAAACCGGAGTGAATGGTGTATTTCCCGTCAACGCGCCTGGGGTGTGCCAATCCCTGCGCTTTACCATCGGGCAACGGGCGAAGCTCTCCTTACAAAGGACAGCGTTTCACATATAATGGGTGTCATTGAAGAGCGTGGAATCGACGCCTGGTGGACGGACGATGCTGATGATCAAGCTTGGATCCCAGCCTCGCTGAGAGATCTGTCCGGTCCCGGGTATAAACGGGGAACCGATACCATGGATGTGTGGTTTGACAGTGGTACCAGCTGGGCAGGAATCGATCCTCCTTACGGCGATGATGGCCACCCTGCAGATGTTTACCTCGAAGGCACTGATCAACACCGTGGCTGGTTCCAGTCAGGTCTCCTAACATTTGTCGCACACCAACTCGCCTCAGGGAAGGCCACTACTCCTTGCGCCCCATTCAAAAACTTGATAACTCACGGTTTCACTCTTGATGAAGAAGGGCGGAAGATGAGCAAGTCAATTGGAAACATACTCGAACCCCAGGCTATCATGGATGGGACACTGCTACCACCCCTCAAGCCGAAAAAAGGCAAGGGGAAAAAACAGCCTGATAACAAAGAACCAGTCTACGATGCTCTTGGACCGGATGCTCTCCGTATGTGGGCTGCAAGCAGTGATTATACGCGAGATGTTGTGATTGGCAAGCAAGTCCTTCAAACAGTCAACACCAGCTTGCACAAGTATCGCGTGACTTTCAAGCTTCTGTTGGGTGCGCTTTCAGACTTCACCCCGGAAAATCGGCTTGATTATGGCCAACTGCTCCTGTCGGATCGTATTGCGCTTCTGCATTTGTCTAAAATGGTCCTTACGTCCCGCAAAGCCTGCGAGAACTTTGAATTCTTCAAGGCCGTCAACGCCATCAACCGATGGGCAAATCTAGAGTTCTCCTCGTTTTATATGGAAACTATCAAGGATCGGCTTTACACCTATGGGGAGGATAGTTTGAGCAGACGAGCTGCCCAGACTACGCTATTCTACATCTATCATCATCTTCAGGAAGTCCTAGCTCCGATCACCCCAATGCTCGTAGAAGAGACTTGGGAACACACACCGGAGGCCACCAAATCGCAGTGCGAGCACCCTCTCAGACGCGTTGTGGCCAACCCTGCTCCCGAATGGCAGAATCCCTCCCTTGACAACGACTACCAAGATATTGTCGCAGTGAACACTGTTATCAAAGCCATCCAAGAAAAAGCACGGGGCCTGAAGCAGCTAGGTTCATCCCTGCAATCTTTTGTCCACATCACACTCCCCAGCGGCTATGCTATCCCGCCTGTATTCCAGCGGAGCCTCGATGAGCTACCCGACATTTTCGTCGTCTCATCCGTCACGGTCGGTGGAAGCAGTGACACGCTCCCGGACACAATCACCAATGCGGAGTGGCATTACAGCGACGAGTACCAACTCCCGAACGGGGCTAAAGGCACTGTGCATGTATTCGCCCCACAGGCTTCCAAGTGCCCTCGTTGTTGGCGTTATGTGATTCCAGAAATAGAACCAGTCGAAGAGACGGTGTGCGATCGCTGCGAGGAGGTCGTGCGCGATCTTGATTCTTCTACCTAAGCAAACGCGGAGTGCGTTCGTTTCCTTGTTCTTCCCAGACCATATATGTATAGTAGCCTCAAAATACCTGTGTATCATTATTATTATTATCATAACCTTACCTCATTACTTTGAATCTGATTCCATTCACCACCAATCCGGTCTCAACGCGGGGATGCTGGCCGTATGATTCTGTCGTCATGTGGCAAAAGCCTGGTGGTTTCGTCTCCGTCGTGCAGGCCAACTACCAACAACCTGCAACACTTCGATTCACCCTCACAACTCCGTGTCAGCACCACCTCCACGTTTCCCGCAGGACTCATAGCTTAAGGTTCTCTTGGCCCAGATCCCGGCAACGATTCCCACAGGAGCTCAGAGACCGAATTCGTCGCATTCTCCCTTCATTGGCCCGCTACTCCAGTCACGCCCTCCATGACGACAACACCCCAGCTAAAAATGACGACGATGCAGCGTCAGACACTCGCATTCCCACGGGCGAGATCTAGCTTTCAACCGAATAAAACCCATAGATCTATATATATATAGATATGCCTGCTTGCGGGAGAACCGAGAATCGTCGTGATTACCATTGTCCTCATCATCAAGCACCAACGTCCCTTTAATCACGTATGAGTAGCTTCAAGATGATCGAGTCGTTTCTTAGAAAGACAAGGATCTCTACCACTACGACAACTGCGACGCTGACCCAGACTGTCCCGGAGATTATTCCTTGGCCAGATCCAACCATGTCGACATCAACAATATCTCCAATCCCCACTGTGGTCCCTAGTAAGCCAATTTTCCAGGAAGATCACATCACTGGGAAGCGGGCATTATGGTACATGATTCTTGCTCGAGGAACTAGTTATCTAGGTGTATATGCCTAACATCTGGTCGATAGGGTGGTAACGGTGCTCATGGCAGTTTCTTCTGTCATCTTCTACATCCTCTCCTCCCGCGTTCATCTAGTAAGCCAGCACAGCTCCATCAACTTTTTATAACCTGGAAAATATTGACCATCATAGCCAAAACGCCTCATCCACACCTTGGTTTCGATCTCAGCGACAGTTTCCTTCATCATCTACCTCGCCCTTGCCACCGGCCAAGGAATTGACTGGAAACACGACGTAATTAGCGAGCACAACAAGCATGTCCCGAACACCCACCACGACATTATCCGCCAGGTATTCTGGCTCCGCTACGTGAACTGGTTCATCACCGATCCTCTGGTCCTCGTCAACCTGACCCTCCTGTCTGGATTGGCAGGGGCTCATCTAGTGGCAGCCATTGCCGCAGACTACGTCATGCTAGGTGCAGGTATCCTGGGAACCTACGCAGGTCACGAGCCGAGCAGATGGGTCTGGTTCACCATCAGCGCAATCGCTTACCTGACGGTTGTCTACCACATTGGTATTAAGGGATCCGTAGCGGCAGTCAGCCGAGAGGCACAGACCAAACGCTTCTTCGGCCTCATCGCATTTGTGGCCTTACTAGCCAAGGTGTTATATCCGATGTATGACGACCCATTTCAACCCCCCCCAAAAACCCACATTCGTTCCAAATACAGACCAGAATGCTGACCCTTCTCAGTGTTCTCGCTGCCGGCCCACTCGCTCTCAAGATGAGCCTTGACGCCGAAAACATCATTTATGCCATTTACGATATTATCACGCAGGGGGTCATCGGGTACTGGCTGGTCATTGCCAACGATAGCTCCTCGGGAAGGTACGGAGTCCCCATTAATGTTAGTGGGTGAACGATGATACTAATTTAACCCTAGTAACGTCTACGTTGATAGCTTCTGGTCCAACGGGCATGGTAACGAGGGAGCGATCAGAATCGACGAGGAAGATGGAGCCTAGATTCCATGACGTCGTATTGCTGATAATGATGTCTTGATTATCACCCGATATAATATGTTGAAAGATTTGAGGTGTACACGCAGGAACTCGGACTCGAGGGCTGGAAAATTGTTCATAACATGCTGGTTGGATATTTCGATTTTAGTAATGATATAATTAGTTTCTTTTTTCCGATAGTATAGCAACAAGGGTCCTAGGTCACACTCAGCTGTCATTACAGCTATAAAACGTCATATATGGATGAAAGGCTCTTGGTAGGATCTCAAGGGATCTTAATCAAATTTTAGGGCAGCTATCTCAGGCGATCAAAAGTGGTATCAAACCAGTAATTGATATTGTTAGAAGTCTTGAGGCGGCTGATGCAGCTGTACAGTTTTTTAATCTCAAGCTATTTGTTATAATACTAACGACGACCACAGATTGGAATTATTGGTGTGTCGGCTACTCCTCTTGTGGCAGCAACAGGGCTTTGTAAGTATTGACTAGTGGTTATAACATGCTACTGGCTACTGTTGTATCTGACTTGGTCTACAGTTTTCGTGACAGGAGCCTTGATTGATCTATTTGAGAATAATGGAACCCCAAGCCATCCAACCACGACATTCATGCCCACCACAACTATAGCTATGACAACGACCTCGAAATCATCCTCATCTACATCCACATCTACTACCTGTTCTTCAACCGCCGCACCAACCCGAGTTATTATTGTGATGAAGGCCGGCACAACTAGAGAAGAGTATAAAAGATTTACAGCTGATTTTCCAGACGAAACTGCTCTTCATCTACTTGATGACTTGGTACCCTATGTAAGCCCCTAAAACTTGATATTAAATATAAATGCTAAGCTGATGTTTCAAGATTTCATATATTGGCAATATTACTGAATGCATTGCTAAGGACTTGAATTCCCACCCACTGGTCGCAGCGTGGAGTGTCGACGCTCTGGTAACACAAGACGATACAATAAGTACTACTTCAGCTACAGGGGAAATATCACAGGCCAATACAAAAAATTCTTTACCACGGCGAGCCAAAGGCCATAACATGACAGTTAACAGCAATGTTTATAAATGTGGAGTACCAACAGCAGATAGTGAACTTTTACCAACAGGTTGATAGCGGGAAACATCACCAATGGCTCTCATTAGTATCCCTCTATCCAGCTCTCTATGGGAGTTATCTTGACTTTAGGGACATGATACTTAGACGTCCCAAAGTTGTTGACCCAAATTTCAAACGGCCGATTGTTTATGTTCTTGATGTTGATGGTTTTTTGAATACGCACAAGGTCTGAGCCCCCTGATCTTTTCCTACAACGTGTTTCATCCATCTGATTTCAGAAGGATATCGCACCAAATCTTGTGGATTCATTTACAATTGATGAATTTGGCAATAAAATCGACCAAATGGAAGGCTCCCCGCGACGTGGCCATGGAACCTGTATGGCATCTCTGGCAGCAGGTAAATTATTATCTGTTGGAAAGGATGCCAGACTTGTTACTGTTGACCTGAAAATGCCCTTTCATGAACCACCACCCGTGAGAGCAAGCCACGTGCATATGTTACTTCGGCAAATATTTCATCATGCAAGCAACAATGATGGTATAGGCAATGCCGTGCTCTCCATGTCTTGGCGTGAGATAAAATACCTCCATTCTATATTAATAGATTCAAGGGAATACATGCTAATTTTCTTTTCTCTATTTTCCCTGTTTAGATATTCCTAGACATGAATTACGATGGGATCCAGATTCCCCAGATCAACCAGCTTATGACCCATTTGATATTACATTTAGCTTATTTGAAGATAATGGGATTGTCTTAGTCTGTGCTGCTGGGAATAAAGAAAAATCGCCAATATCCCTACCAGAGAAAGATCTTTCCTTCTATGTCCCGCAAGGGAAAGGTGGCAGTGAGACCAGTCTGATTGTTGTGGGCAATGTTGACTGGAAGAACGTCCGTCATCCAACCTCACAGTGGCGCAACGCAAGAGGAAATGGAATCCTGAGTCTTTATGTTATTGGGACAAGAGTAGACTGCGCTGCTCTTAATAACGGCGAGCCTGAAGATGAGAATTTTAATGAAGTATTTACCACTAAAACTGGCACATCAGTGTCAACTGCCATTACAGCTGGGATGATCACATACTACTTGGCCCAGCCAGAGCTGAAAGCACAGTTTGCTGCAAATGGTATCACGGGTATTTCTAAAGCTGTGAAGAGGTACCTGCAGGACACTGGCAACAAGCTTAAGGGGGCAGCAGGCGCTGAGGGTGGCATTGCACTTGCAGCGCTCGGAGAAATTGTTCCTTGTGAGGGTGGGACAGTGGAAAGGCCAACTGCGCCAGATCCGGATTTAATACCGTATATTGAGGAGTATTACTTTGAAACTAAAGCTGTCACAAATGGACTTAATGTTATAGCAGATCCAATGGTAAGTGTTCACTCCAGGCTCTAGACTCTGCCAAGCTGATTTGATTCCTAGCCGGATTGTTTCAATTTGTCATAAGAGCTGAGGACTATGTATTGCTGCCAATGCATGTACATTTAGCATGTATTGAATATAGAATCGAGTTCTAGCTAAATATATGATAAGGATGGACTGCTTTCTGCAAGTGGTTTTGAATTTTCAAAGGTTGTTCCCTTACAATAACCAATTCAGCACGAAGATAATTTTCGAGCTATAGTGCAAAGTCTAACATGGTTGTGGAAGGTAAATGACAGTAATTGGGATTTAAGACGCTGTCTATTGATTGACTCTGGCTGCTCTCGGGGCTTGTAAATCATTGCCAAAAATTGTCTTGATAGCCTCTATGGCGGTTTAGCCATGCCTTTTGTCGGGAATATGGTAGAGAAATATGTGGCCTCCCCCAACTCACCTGAGGTTTTTCTGATTTCGTCTCTAGTGCTGGCACTATTGGGCCTAGAGTATAGACAACATCTCCTGATGACAATATCCTAATATGTTGGACGGGCTGGGGTGAAGCTGGCTATAAGTATCTGTCATTTTCTGGATTCTTCAAGCCTCCTTCATCCAACTCGCTCTTCATCATGTTGTCGAGCACTGTTGATTATTCCCATCTCTTGGGGTCTCAAGAGGAAGCTATCAGTCTTCTTGAACAGTTTGTTCATCTGATTGCCTCTTACGAGATTCTTGACCTCCAGGATACACCCAGGGTATTTTCAGCTCATGGCCCAGTAATCGGTGGTGGAGACTAAGCTAGGTCAGTTTTGTACGGCGATTCGCCAGCTCTGCGAAAAAAAGTCCCGGACATCGCGCGGGCCATGGTGGTGTAGGAGGTGGTTAAAGAAAGTTGAATCTTTTGGCGCGTCGCGCGGTGCAGGAAGTGTAACTAGTATTTTGGTACGCGTTTAGATTAAGAAATTATACCTCATTCATTGTGTTATATCGCATCATACATTTTACTAGGTGATATGAATGCTGACTGTGGTCAACAGTAGGTCACATTCGGACAAGTAAATTGGACTACAAGGTGCTTTGCATCTTGATTTTGTCCCGGGATATCGAATATGCGGCTGACTTGCTTCGATATCATAATGGCTACATCTTTACTTATACTTACTCCAAACAGAGTCACGGAACGTACGTTCACCCGCATCAAGTCAAGGTAAAGTCGCTTTACGCTCCTTAGGATGATCGATCAAATTGACTGGTCGAAAGGAAACTTTCATTGACTCCGCGCTGGTTCGCTTTGTTTCCCACCCGTGATAATTACATTCGTGGACGCCGTAAGTCGCGTAGCAGGGGGCATCATTATAAAAGGTTCATTTCTTTTTTTTCCAGCCAGAAAAAAAGCTAAGCCCCCGTAGGAAAATAGTTATCGAAAACAGTCATGCAAATTGAATCCCCATCACCCGCACATTTTTAGTACTTCTTTCCCTGGCGCAGAACATCACTGAACTCCTCCAGAGGGCTCCGGATGAGCTTAGTCTCCTTCCACAGGTTGGGGGTAAGGAAGCCGTAGGTGTTGACGACTGCAAGGAAGGTGGCCTTGAGGGTGTTCTCGAGGGTCTTGGTGGAACCGGAAGACGAGGTGTAGGCGTCCTGGACACCGGCGAGCTGGAGGAGACGCTTGACGGCGGGGGAGGCAACGAGACCGGTACCGCGGGGGGCGGGAATGAGCTGTACATCAGAAATCAGTCACTTGTTTCCTTTCATGCTTCCAACAGTCTGGGGGAGTTTGCAACATACACGGACGGAGACGGAACCACACTTGGCGCTCTGCTTGACGGGCAGAGAGTGAGGCTCACCGAGGTTGGTACCCCAGTATCCTCGTCGGACGGGCAGAACGCTGAGCTTGGCAATGATGATGGCGGCGCGGATAGCGGTAGCGACTTCCTTGGAGGTCTTGATTCCGAGACCGATGTGGCCCTCAGAGTCACCGATGACGACGACAGCCTTGAAACGGGTACGCTGACCGGCACGGGTCTGCTTCTGGACGGGTTTGATCTGCAGGAATGAAAACCGTCAGTACCCATTGAAACCTGATTTCCCCATCCAATATCAAATAGCCCATTATCGAATCCCAATGCGCCCAATTCTTCGGCGCTTCCGCCGCAAATGATGAATTGGCCATTCCATTCCCTCCCAACCGAGATTCCGAATGTAGATTGTTCGTTGCCGTACCTTCATAACCTCATCCTTGAGCTTGGGCAGGAAGAAGTCCACAATCTGGTACTCCTTCACAGGGAGAGAGTGCAGGTAGATCTGCTCCATGCTAGTGATCTTGCCAGCCTTGACAAGACGGCCGAGCTTGGTGACAGGCTGCCACTCCTTCTCCTGCTCCTTTCCACCACCACGGCGTCCACGACGGCCACGGCCACGGCCACGGTCACCACCACGGTCGCCGCGCGAACCGAATCCTCCACGTCCACGGGGAGCAGCGTCAGCCATGTTGTATAGATATGGCGGTTGAGAATGTACCGGGGGGGGAGAGTAACGGCGGGGGTTGTCGACGTCGAGGTTGACTCTTTTTTTTTTTTGGTCGCTCGCTATCCACACACTGTTTTGGGACCCAGAGGAGATTTGGCGGGCGGGTGCGCTAAGCGAGACCACGAGCCCTACTAGTGCAAACCCTATGCCCTAGACCGCAGTCCACTTTAGGAAATCCGCTGGCGGCCCGCATTGTGTGGGATCAGGTGTCGTCATGTGACGGATAGATTACCGCATTGGGGGTGTTGTCCAATAGTTTGCATGCGTGGCGCGTTTTTGCTTGTTCCATCAAGGTCATGCTGCATTTCTGAGCTTTCTTATCGGCGGTCTACAAATTCCCCTACTTATAGCTGTCATTCTTGGTCATTGAGCCCCCAAGTTTTTCTTGAACTGTTCTTGTCTCGAAGAAGAGTTTCTTGAGTCCATTGCTTGTGTCAATTCGCTTCAATTGAATTCCCCTTATCCCGCAATATGTTTCGGTGGTTCGTGATCCCTCCTTTTCATCACAAGTATAGTGGCATCCCCTAGTAACTAAAGCTTTATCGCCACGCAGGTACCAGACGAAGCTCGCAAAGCAACCCTACCTCACAGCCAGCGTTACCAGTGCTGTAAGTTTAGCGGTGTTTACTTTCTACTCCTCATGTCCTTGGTTTAAAATTTTTGATGCTCTGGGAAAGCACTAACAAATCAGGTGTTGTTTGGCAGCGGAGACGTTTTGGCCCAGCAGCTAGTCGATCGAAGGGGCTTCGACAAGCATGATATCGCACGAACAGGACGCATGGCCCTCTACGGTGGAGGTAGGCTGCTTCTATTCGATTTCACCATTGCCAATTCCCCCACTAGGATAACTCCATTGACCACAATTGAACTAATATTGTTTTAGCCGTCTTCGGGCCCGCTGCCACTGGTTGGTACGGTATCCTCCAGCGTTACGTCGTCCTCAAGAACCACAAAGCCACTATTATCGCCCGTGTTGTCGCCGACCAAGGTCTCTTCACTCCTACCCATCTCACCTGCTTCTTGACCTCCATGGCTGTCATGGAAGGCACCGATCCTATCGAAAAGTGGAAGACCAGCTTCCTCCCCAGCTACAAAGCCAACCTTACAATCTGGCCGGCGGTTCAAGGCGTTAACTTTGCCATTGTGCCATTGGAGTACCGTGTCCTGGTGGTGAACGTCGTCAGCTTGGGTAAGAGATATTGATCCCTCTTAGTTTGATATGTGCTAACTTGTCTTGTTTAGGCTGGAACTGTCTTCTGAGCTTGATCAACAGTGGAGACACTGAAGAGAAAGCCCTCGAGTCTCCACTTTGATACTCTTGGAACTTATTTCCTTTTTAATAGATAGATACCTTTTATTGTACAACTGGCGTCCTGCATTCTTCTTGGGCTTGGAATTGGAGATACTGAACCCCATCTTTTTCAACTTCTTTTTATATTTTTCTTGTACCATGCTTTGCCTGGCTTTTCGGGTCTTTTTCTTTTTGGCGCCTTGTCACTCTTTTTTCTTATCTCTTCCACTTCTCCTAAAATTCCAAAAGGAGGATCGTCGCCGTTGTACCAATAGATTTACTGGCGGGAAATGCTAGTATACAAGGTTGGATGCAACTTGAGTCAATAGAAACATAGGGCGGAATGTTGTACTAGGTCGCGAATAGCATAAAGCATTTTTTCTGGATCTATTATATCACTTAGTATGTCACTCATGTACTTGTACTCTGCGTATTACCCCTTCTCCTTTCGAGCTATTTCGTCTTTCTGTTGTTGAAATCTGGGGATCGAAAGTGGATGGTCCTCTCTTCTCTACTCCAGGTTTTAAGGGTTGGTCTGAATCTCAGCGGCGACAACCAATCAGATCACCGGAACCCCAGGGCGGCCCAAAAAGGCAAAGCCTCACCGTGGGACCAAACGGCGGCATCTCGAAAACGCTTTGAAACCTCATATTACCTTTTTTTGCCGGACCCTCCACCACCTCCACCACGACTCAAGCCGTGATTCTGCCTGGAGCAGACAGTCTGCATTGCGTATATCTTGCGCATTAACCGCCTAGCTCGCTCCTCCCCGCCTCCCCTCTAAAGTGTGCCTTCCTTCGCAGCTTTTTTTCTTTCAACACAAATTTTGCCTTTCGGGCGCCCACCAAGACTTTTTTTCGTCCTCCCGCCTCCTGACGATTCGCTCGCCTTCGCTCTCACTGCGACCTCACTGTTATATCCTATATTTCACCGTTTCCGAATAACCTGAATTTCGACTCCTTTTAGTCATAATGGCCGCCGTCGCAGAGAACGGTCCCGTACCGGTGAACAATGAGAATGCCGCCCCCAGTGTGGCAACCACTGAACAGAAGGAACAGACCGAGAAGACAAATGGAGATTCTGTCACCGTGTTCCATGACCCCGATAACTTCAATGTGAAGCATCCGCTGATGCACGAATGGACTCTGTGGTTTACTAAGCCTCCCAGCGGCAAGGTACTGAACGAACCCATCCCCGACACGCCAGAACAGTGCGCTAACCGACTTTTCATGGACAATAGGGTGATAACAACTGGAATGATCTGTTGAAGGAAGTTGTGACATTTAACTCTGTGGAGGAATTCTGGGGAATTTACGTATGACTCTGCTCTACTGGGCTCTCCTGGTGTTTGTCTGAGACTGACCTGTCTTTTTTCGTCGCTTAGAATAACATCACACCAACTTCCGAGTTGGGCCTGAAAGCAGACTACCATCTATTCAAAAAGGGAGTTCGCCCAGAGTGGGAAGACCCCCAAAACAAACACGGCGGCAAGTGGTCTTACTCGTTCCGTGACAAGCGATCGGTACCTATCGATGAGCTATGGCTGCACGCACAGCTGGCTGCCATCGGTGAAACTCTGGAGAATGATGGCGACCAAGAAGTCATGGGTGTTGTTGTGAACGTACGCAAGGGCTTCTACCGTGTTGGCCTGTGGACACGAACAGTTGGAAAGAGCATCCCAGGCGACAAGAACGGACGCACACCCGCCCAGGGCAAGGAAGTGCTTGAATCTATCGGCCGACGATTCAAGGAGGTCCTTCGCCTCAACCCGACCGAGGCCATGGAGTTCTCGGGACACACGGACAGCGCACACAGTGGTAGCACCAGGGCTAAGGCCAAGTACTCTGTCTGAGGCAGAGAAGATGGTTCGAAATTTTCCATTACGATTCCATCACTTGTGGGAATGAAGTACGTTTGTTGCTATGAGATGATGGAGAATCCTTTTTAATCATGGGCGATGATGAAACGAGATTGGGCTTCAATGGGGAGTTTAAATTGCTCAAGGCCCTGCTCCTCCTTGATTCTGCAATGACGATTTGCTAGTAGACACCACCTTTTTATCCTTTTCCGCAGTACTTATTTTGGACGAGGTTTATACCATTTATATTGGAATTCTATTTTCTTCTCACGGGCGGGCAAAGGAAAAGCGGCAAGCATGTTATTCAAAGGGGAAAAAAGGCAAAAAAAAAAAGATTGACAGTATTAATGACTTAAGGGAAAATATTAGACTTATATTTGCAGTTTTATCCCGATCCTCCTCTTGCGTTCATAGCGCCACTCTTGTTTATTGTCCATCAATCGTAGCCCGGTGATATTTTTGACCATTTGTTTGTGTTAATGTTGGCAAATGAGTTGGCCACGGTGGAAATTTCTCCTTTTCCCTCGCTTTAGATATATTTATCTCTAGCGATTACCTTGCAGGTACTGGGATATAGGATATTGTGCCTTATAAATAGAATCAGCTAGCTTGGCCCATGCGAGGTGAGGTTGAGGTGGAGACTCGGAAACATATATTTCGGTTGCCCTATATCCCAAACCCAGGGCCATTCCAATGTTTAAAAGGCACTGATATCCAACCCACATGCTTGAATTCGCTGTAGCTTATTGACCAGGGTTGACTGACCAAAAATAACTACTAGTACCTGAGGATCGTAATCGGGCGCTCGGGCCCGGAATACTGCTTGCTTACTTATCCCTTCCAGTCTAAAGCTCTCTGTACTGTACTGTACTCCCTCCGTAGAGACAGGGAAGGACGAAGATAACGAATTCCCCGCCGAACCTAATCTTCCGAGAAGAACCCACATCTCACCTTACCTTTTATATACTCCAGATAAAAAGAAAAGGATTGTATAATGTGGGCCTCACTCATCCTCGGCCTTGTAGCCATCTTCACCCTGAACCACATCTGGCAACTCCCCAAACACATCCGTCTTGCGCAACGCTCCGGTCTTCCGTATGTGGTGTCTCCGTTCTCATTCAGCATTGTTGGCACGATCCTGTTCAATGCCGACTGGGTTCTGCACATCGTGAACTATTACCTTCCGCTCTCGGTGGCGGATAGGGTGCGAGATGTGGTGCATAATCTGCGCTGGACGACCAAGGCCCGCCAGGTGAAGCGATTCGGGAAGGTTTATTTGCTGGTTACGCCTAAGGCTGTGCTATGTAGTGTGGCGGATGCAGAGCTGGTTACGCAGATTGTGAATGCGCGGAGCAGTTTTCCGAAGCCGGTTTGGCAGTATAGTAAGCTCTCTCTCTCTCTCTCGCCCCCTGCTTGAATGGATGGTGGTGGTGGACTGGGATTTCGTTAACGAGGGTGAATAGAGATTATTGAGTTGTATGGACCGAATGTGATCACGGTGGGTGTACCTGTGTTGGGTTTCATGGGATAAGATAAGCTGATGTGAACGTGTGCAGTGCGAGGACACGCAGTGGGCGCGTCACCGCCGTCAAACGGCTCTGATCTTTAATGAGAAGAACAATGATCTTGTTTGGAAGGAGAGTATCCGCCTCGTGAGGGAAATGATCGAGTATTGGAAGGAGTCCTCACCGGCAGATATACCTAATGCGTTTGTGGTGGACAACGCCAGAGACGACATACTCAAGTTCTCGTTGAATATCTTTTCCGGTGCAGGATTAGGGGTGCCGATGCCCTTCAAGCCGGCTCATCAGGATGCTGTGCAGGGACCATATGGGATATTCCAAGACACTGTCACCCCTCCCAAAGGATTCTATTTTACGTTCAGGTCGGTTGTGGCATATATGAATCTAAATATCAGCACGGTTGTTTTAGCCAACCTCATGCTCCCCCAGTGGATTCCACGGGTATTTTTACCGTTTCTGAAGCGGGACTTTGCTGCCCACAGGGACCTCAAGAATTACTTGAAACGATTAATCGCTACATCGGAGACGGATGGAGATCGAGCCACCGCATCAAATCTGATAGACGGGATGCTGATTGCAAGAAAGAGCACAGAAGAGTCGTCCAAGGAAAAGATTCTAACCGACCTTGAGATTATTAGCAATTCGCACATTTTCACAATCGCAGGGCATGAGACGTCAGCAACCACGTTGAGATACGCATTTGTGCTTCTAGCTCTTCACCAGGATGTACAGGACTGGCTTTATGACGGGATTCGAGAGGCCACAGACGGAGAGCCTTCCGACATGGCAGACTGGGATTATGCGAGCATATATCCAAAGTTAGTCACTCCGTTATGTGTGATGGTGAGTCGACCACAACACCGGACTGTTGTTCGTTAGATCTAATTGATTATTAGCTGGAGACGATGCGTCTCTACCCACCTGTGGTGACGGTTCCTAAATGGACAGGCGACTCAGCGAGAAGCATTCACTTCCAAGGAAAGAACTTCATTTTGGAACCACAAGTCAACATCAACCTGAACCTGAACGGATTGCACTATTCCGAAGAGTACTGGGGTAGTGACCCGGAGCAGTTTGATCCCCAGAGATGGGATGCAAGGAACAAGGAAAGCTTTCTGGCGAAGAACGCAGAAATATCAGGACTTAATGCCCCGGGGCTGGAGTATCCCACCATCCACAAGCCGGTTCGCGGTGCGTATATCCCGTTTAGTGATGGCCACCGCGCGTGCCTAGGTAAGAAGTTTGCACAGATAGAGGTTGTGATTGCGTTGGCGATCGTCTTCTTTCAGTATCGTGTTGAGCTGGCGGAGGAGGGTGTCGACGGTCGTAAACGTGCAGAGAGGGTTTTGGAGGAGAGCTCGACAATTGTGACTTTGGCTATGAGGGAAAATATACCCTTGGTTTTCAAGAGAAGGAGATGACGCTGATGGGCAAGAAAATCTCTGTCAGTGGTATAGACTTGGATGGAAAAGAGTTTGTCAGTGGGGAGAATATGAGCAAATACATCGTGTACTGTCTGCGTTGCATCTTCTGCTTCATGGGGCAAGGTCTGGACCCTTTTATCAGATGTTTCGATTGAGAAGTGATGAAAGGGAAATTGGAGTGCTTGTTCTGAGCCTCACACATGGAATACATTCACTGCCTATTTTTTAAGAGTAAGGTGGAAGTGAGCAGATTCTCTGAGTGTTACTCCCATTCCTCTCCCCTCTATTGCCCCCTCCTCTTCTCTTTTGTTTCCCTTCTTTCCACCCCATCGATAGGTGATCATCCTTGACGCCTCTCACACTCTGCATCTCAACCCCTTCAACAGGCTATCCATCAACCACCATGGAGCACGCCACAAACAATATACAGGACTATCCTGACCATTGGGATGCAACCCTCTGCGGTAAAGATTTCTGGGAGGACGCTGAAGAGTTCAACAGAAATATTAACGACGAAATCGAAGCAAGTAAGTTGACCGTCTTATGCTTCCTGTCCTCTCACCACACCTAGCCCATTAAACCCTCCCGTGGAAGACCAAACTAAACATGAAGCCATTCCAATAGATAATGCCCGGACCCTCCATACCAGATTTCCCTTCAACCTTGCCCAAGAACAGAACCCCCGCGCTCCTTCCGTGAGCACCAACACAACGAACGACGAAGTCCCAGCGGCCGAAAAGAGAAGCCAACACCGCCGCTTCAGCATGAGCGACGCCCTGGGCCTGAATTCGCTCAATGCGCGCACCTCTCTCAGCTATGCTCCAAGCCGCGTCGTTGAACTCACTAGACGTTCTCGCTCCCATTCTCGCACCCGTTCTTCAAGCGTCGCCTCTGATAGCACCCCGCGCCGTTCGAACTCTCTTCTTCGTTCCACGCTCACCATGCTGAGAACCAAAAAGAGAGAAGAAGAAGATCGTCAGCAGCAGCAGCAGTCTGCCGCCACTCAGGTTCCTCCCCTCCTCCCCCCAGACCAGGCCACCCCCGCCAACCCACTCATGGAGTTTCGTGGGGGAGAAACATGGGCCATGATCCCCCGGGATCGTCGCACTCTGGGTATTGACGTCTTCTGGCCAAACACCGAGGAAGATGAAGACAATGACGGCAAGAGGCCCATGCTGCCGAGCAACGAATTGGCACCCATCTGCATGTTCCGGAATCTTCGCGTCCTCACGATCACCGGTATGATGCAGTCCTACCAGAAGTATATCTGGCAGGTGGCCTGGCTGAACACGAACCTCGACGAGTTGGAATTGGGTACGGCCCTGCAGCCTCGTTTCCGGCGTAGCTTCACTGGTGATTGGCCTTACATGAAGGGTGGATGGGAACTCAACAAAATTCACCACGGTGAACCTGTTTACTAGTAAGTGACCCAAATAATATTCCTCCTCCCCTTGACATTCTTATTCCTTTCTATCTCCAGCATATATCCTCTAATATCCATATTCATTACTCTAGCGGCGGCACCGGCCAAGGCTCCATCGACCGCAAAATCGGAACAGGCGAATATCTCGACAAAATGATAATGGAGAAGGCGAAAATCTGCGCCATGGCCATGGGCCGTACCAGGAACCGTTTCTCCATCCGAACTCTTGTCCTGACTGGATTCATTGTTGACGCGGACCCATTCCTGCACTGGTTTGACGTTAAGCGTCTCAAGTGCATCAATTTCAAGGACTACTGTGTTGACGCCGGGTTCTATCTCTCCCTGCCGATGAAGAAGGTGTCGATCCTGTTTCCGCGTGAGATCCGTGAGCGTGCGCTTGTGGGCCGTCGTGTGAACTTGCTTGAGGAACTCAAGGTCGTTGAATTGAAGGGCGGGAAGAAGGTTGGCGAGATTCCTTATCGTGGACCGCAGAGTCTGCAGCAGGCGATTCCCCGTAATGTTGGTACGGAGGAGGGTAAGGGTGAGGATGGGATGAATCAGAAGAAGGAGAATGTCGTCGAGGGGAAGAAGAAGGCAAGTGGGATGCAGTAAGGATGTCGGTTCTCGTTTGGTGCCTTTGACAGAAGACGATGTATTTTTTTCTCCCAGTACTTACTTAGCAGAGCAACCCATCGGATGCTGATAGTGTTACTTTCTGCCTGCATAATGATAATATGTAATTTCGATACTCACTACATGCGAATAGTTCACTTGGTCTTTTCTTTTCTATCATGTACAAAACTAGCGAGCGACGGTTGAGAGTATCTAACACCTCCAATTCATCCCAGCCTATAGCTCACAATGGTCCTCTCTCCACTGCAGCGGATTCCTCCGATACTGCTTTGAGAACTGGACCTCTAGGACCTTTTCCTGCGTCGCCAGCGCCAGACGAGCCGTTCCACGAGCAGCGATATCGAAATTGCCAAATGTGCCACCCACAATCTCCACATGGTCTCCCATCACCTGTCGTACAGCTCGTACAACCAGTTGTACGTCCCGCGAGGTAGTCAAGATGACAGCCTTATCGATTCTCTCGGGGATAAGCTCCCGTTTGGTGCCTGCGGGTTGGCGCGCATCTGTTGAATGGGTAGTTAGTTTGTCAGGGTAATCGAGCAGATATATATCCCGGGGGGGAGGGTTATGTAATAGGACGAACTCTTTGTAGCGACTAGGAACCTGTGCATACTGCTTGCGAGGTTTTGAACGTATGTATCTTCTACGGCTTGGACATCGGCCCATTCTAGAATGGCGTTGATGCCCTTGAAGCTCCCGTCCTTGAGATCAAGAGGATAGTCGTCGAGATGGGGGGGTTCTTCAGTAACATGGACGTCTGTAGGGTCGGAGTCTCGGATGAGAGTCCGGGCTGCCCCCACAGACTTCAAAAGCTCGGTCTGGGTTGCCCCGAGGGAGATTGCGGCTCTGAGCTCTTCCGACTTGCTCACTACTTTCTCCACCAGGTCGGCGTCGATCACGCCCATTCGGGATAGAATCCACGGGATATACTGCGAGTACGACCTCGTCTCTGCGCCTTCGGCCCGGTGGAAAGCGACCCGGAAGTCGCAGTGGAAATCCCCGACGTCGATGATGAAGAGGTTGAGGTTGTTGTCCTTCGGGGGATAGCCGGCGGGGGTGGTTATGGAAATGGCGGTCCTCTTGAAGATGAGTTTCCCGGCACTGGCGATTCCAGCTTCCCTGGCTGCCTCGAGCACCAAGTTGCCCAGAGTGTCGTCGAAGCATTCGGGGCCCGAGATGAGCGCAAACTGCACGCTGATGGCGTGTTCTTTCAGCGCGGTTGTCTTGATCCGTTGGAAAAGCTCGATTAGGACTCCTTTGATGTCCTCGCGAGATAGGTTGTCGCGGTGGGACTGGACGATGGCGGCGGTCTTTATGAGTGCGTATCCCAGCACGTCCGCGGCCTGCTGCACGATCCAGGAATCTTCTTGGAGGAACCGGTGGAGAAACGGGAGGTAGGAGGTATACCCCCTGAAGGAGGACGAGAGGCGCGGGCCAAAAAACGCACGGCTGCCTGTATTCTCGACCCGGGTCACGAACTCGTTGTTGGAGGCTTCCCGGTGGAGCTGGGACATGAGCTTGTGGTAGGAATCACCAGGCTGCGGGACAAATGATACCAATGTCGTAAAGCTATGTGGTGCATGCGCGTATATCGCGGTTCTAACCCAAACCGTCAGCTTTTCTTGATCGAATAAGAAGAAGAAGGAACCCTTAATTAAACGGGGTGAAAATGCGGTTGGTGTTTCTGGGGACTCACACTGATTCGGGACCCAAATCGATTCCGATCGGCTGGACATTCAACGAGGGAGCTCGCGTGCGAGCCTCGATCTGAACTCCATGCAGAAGAACGAGAACCACACCGGCAATCAGCCGGTAGAATGGGAAAAGCATCTTCCCATCACCTGAAAAGTGGTCAATTCCCCAGAAGGGAGGCCGACTGGTTTTATCACCTGGAAAATGCCGAGTGGGGTCACAGTGTCTAAACACCGCCACAAGCGCAGTAGCCTCAAACCTCGCCAATAGGCATCACCAGAAGATGGAGGAGTGGAAAGAAAGTAGTGCCTTGAGTCTTGACATTCATCACAGAGCCGCTTGGATTCCCCATATTAATTCGAAGCGACCTCGAGGCGAAGTTGACCGGATTAATGACGCCGGTGCATCCGGAAGTAGCCATGTGTTGCCTTTCTGTTGACCCTCCTTCAACGCGCACTTAATTAAGCTGATTTTGCCTGTTTAGTCTGACACCGAGGAACTTGATGGTTTGAAGTTTAATTCTTGGCGATGCTGAATATTTATTCATGGTGGTTGATAATATTCGAAGCCTTTAGCAAAAGAACTCTTCCTTTAATGACATCCGCATCAAGGGATTGGACCAACTATCCCTGTCTCTGCTATGATTAGTTGAGTTTGAGTAAGGGCATTGATATCAAGACCAATTAATATGCCTCCCATCCCAACTTGAAATTGTGGTATTCTTGATCCAGTGCTTGGATATCTACCCTATGGAAAGTTCACTAATCACTTAACCAGGGAAAGGAACCTTGTTATCCCAAAGTATAATTAAATGAAAAAAAAAAAAAAAAAAGCCCAGCGTGGCGCGCTTTCTTCAGGTCAGGTGAGGGAAGCTTCTACCCCGTACGTACTAGGTAAGTAAACTCGAATCACCTTGATTAATGATAAGTGGTGTCCCCTTCTAGAATGTGTTGAGTTTTGAACAGATCAATGACCAAATAAATTATAGAATTGAATCTGATAAAAGTCCTGAAGTGACCTGTATCACTGGAGAATACAGAGTAGATATCTCTTTTATCTGGGCTGTAATGGGCCAATGCCTCTGATAGAACATAGACAGCCCTTTTCATTGTCAATGGATGCGCCTCCCCCAAGTTGCCTCGTTTTGAGGTCTTGGGTAGAATCCGCCAGATCTTCCGGTATATGGTATAATACTGTCTAGGGTCTAGACTAGGAGGTCGCCTATGCTTATGCTATCTAATAGTCTGTAATCTTACAGGAGCGAGTAGATGTAGTCTAAACTACATGTGTACGCTCAAAGACTTGGATGATTAAGTATAATGACCAGTGGTTCCTTTCCAGGGCATTAAAGAGGTCTGAACAGACCAATTGACTCACCCTGGGGTCAGGAGTTGCGATGACACCCACCTGTGGGGACGAAGGGAGCTGACCGGTGGTACTTCGGAGGAGAGTCAATGCTCCCCAGCCAGGACTACGATCTGTTTTGATTGGCACAGATTGAGCAGATACCGAGGTACTTATCCTTGCCTTGTACTTTGAGTGTTTAACTGCCCTCCATGAATCGGGGCCAAGCTCAAGCGATGAGATTGGTCCGTAAGAGACTAGATCTCTATCACTCTGACGATCAATTGGCTTTTCCCTCATTGGCCCACTCTTCTAGAGAGATCATGGTTCCTTGAAACGGAAAAAAACGTGACTCACCTACTATGTACCTAACTGTGCACTGAGCGATCGGACTCCAGCCTGATTCCCCATAGTTGGGGGCCCGGAGTTGCGGACTCTCTCCGGTCCAGCTCCATTCTAGTGTTTCCTGTGCCTGGAACCAACGCAACATGATGCCGTATTAGAATTTAGCAACGATCGACTCTAGAGTAGAGTGCGGTTGAAAGTATCTCATTGGCCCTTGAACGCACAGGTAATCCTTGGTAGTCAATCCATAGTAAGTAGTATCAGGATTCAGGATACCATTCCCGATCCACTAATCGGAGAATCAACCCCTTGCATCAAGAATGGCCGGCCACATGGCAGATGATTAGGCTCCCGGTGCCGATTGGGGTAATTGCGGCTATGTAGTATGTACCAAAAGCCGCGAGTCTCCTCGCCGCGACTCATGGTGAGCCCAGTGCTGATGGCAGATGCTGATTCGGAGTCCCCTGTCGGGTATTTAGACTGGACAGCAGCACACCATGCACAGCGGCTTGCACTAGCTCGCTCCTTCGCGTTTTCAATGCCAGATGGCGTTTTCTTCCCCTTGGATTATATATTAGAGCGGTTTGTCTAACTGCATTCCCCTCGCCAAGAATGCCCAGCGTTGAACGACAGGACGACAAGAGACGCCATGCCACCAGTGTCGTGCCTAGTGTGGTTCTTATCATGGGAGATTAACCAGGAGTAAGAAAACGCCAAAAAGCCAAAGCCAACCAGACCGGGGTGCCAGACAGATAAGAATGGGCGTATGTCCGGTTGAAGTTCCCTCCGACTCTTTTTTTTGTTTCCCTCCTTGCATCAAAGGCCTGTCAATAAGGGCCTATGTTGGATGACCACCCAACCTGTCCTGGTCTCTTGCAGATCTCGTGGCTAACATTCTAGTGATGTTTCTTATTCTTGGCTAAGGAATAATCGACTAGGGATCCAGATCTGTCTTTTTGGAGAGGGAATATCTGCCATAATCCTGGCCACTTTTTCTTGCTGTTCTCCCTCACAAGGCAAAACCTGGGGATGTATCATTGAGCTCCCCCCCCATTTCGACGGGGATAGCGATGTCGGAGTGAATCTGGCCTGAAATGTCGGGCATAGATGGAGTTGGTCGACTGCTCCCCGGTCGCGGCCTCCGATGGCGGGATGGGCAATTTCGACTGACAAGATGCTTTTATCAACCCACTGACTCATGCGAGGGAACCCAGTCCGATCCGGCCCTAATCTCCTGTCGCAGGACGGTGCCATATCGCCGAAAGTCAAATAATCAGAAAAACAAAAGAAAAGAAGAAAGTTCGCCTCTTGTGCTGACCGAATCATCCTGTGGCCCCCCTCTTGTACCTTTTCGGGTCATGGCCGCGTGCTGGTCTCGTCCGTCAGACGTTGAATTGATCCCCACCCTTTGCAGGTTTCTCAACGGATAACACGGAATTCCACCCATCAGGCCTACGAGGTATATTATCGACCCAGAAAACAACAAGGGGATTGTCAACCCGAACCGTCTATTGGCTCCGACCCCTCGAAGGGAAAGGCAATTCTTGTGATCTGAAGGGATTTGGGCTGTCTGCATCCTGGGGTCCCCTTGTCAGCCCGAATGATCCTCTGACTCTGACAAATGTCGATCTCCAACGCCACTACTGTCATATTCATCTACGCATTCAGATCATCGGTAATGATTAGCTACGGAGGATTCTGAGACATCCCCAATGGGCCGCATCCTCGTTATCATCGCGCGGGGATGACTTGATTCTATGACGATACTCATCGTGATTACTTAGGCAGTCTTGAGCGGGGATGAGCCAATAGGACTTGACGATGCCGAACTTTGGCGACACACTCGACGCCATGCTGGTCTCCGCGGTTCTTATCTTTGACCTGAAAGGAAGGTCCTCAACGTTGGACCACCCAGTGGCATTTACGTTACCTAACATATTGTGCCGGATGCGGTGTTCCCCGGTACACGGGAGATTCTGGCACCCCCGATGTGGTTAGGTGTGTGTGTGTGTGACTTCGGCTGGGCCCAATACCACTGAACAGCCGAGGTGTGCGGTCGGAGATGATATGCAAGGGCCCAGGGAAAGGATAAGAAGCAAGGATGCCAAATGGCATGAAGAAAGTGATCAAAAAAGAGAGAAGGCAAAAAGCAAGGGTGGCCAAGTTCAATGCAGTTCCGAGGGGGCGAATCTGCGGAAAAGATTTTCGATTCTCGCGTGCCGGAGAACTCCGGTTGGTTGGCTGACGCGCAGCCGCCAGAGTGGACGGGAAGACAGCCTGGAGGCCTTCCAGAACTGCTGGAGTCGCCGGGCAGAGGCTGAAAAATTCACGATGCTTTTTGCCCCTGGGGTTACATCCGCGGTTACGACCTCACGAACTAAAATAACTGGGGCTCGTTTCTGGCAATTTCGTTCGATCGCAGCAGTCCGACAGCGATAAGGCGGGCCCGCATCGGCGACCATTTCAAGGTCTTCCCACAATTCCCCAGGCCCAGCACCGAGTATAAGGTGACCCTCGTTCCCTCTTTCTCGAGTTCTCGTCGCTCGCACGCACGCCTGCTCTTGCGGTCTTCTCCAGCCCAGTTCACCCCGCGTTCCCTTGGGGGATTTCCTTGCCCGGCCTCTACCAACATGTCTGCGAATCACGAGGTTGAGGTTACTCAGTAAGCTTCCTTTTTCCTTCTCTTCTCTTTTCCCTTTCTTTTTTTGGTCGTGTGGTGGCCTCCGAACTTTACCTACACCGGGCGGCGTTTTATATACCCACTTATTAACTGATATCTTAGACCAGGCACTGTCGCCGAACTTCCGCCATACGACAACGAGCAATCTCTCAACACGACTGAAAAGGCTGTGCCTGATACTCCCGATGGTGCGGAACCCACTGAGGAGGAGTCCCGGACTCTTCGCCATGTCGCGGAGAATCTGCCCCTCTCTGCCTGGCTGGTGGCTATCGTAGAATTGTGCGAGCGTTTCACCTACTACGGGATGTCTGGTTTGTTCCAGAACTACGTCCAACGCCCACTAGATGGAAGCGAGGGACGCGGTGCTCTTGGTATGGGCCACCAGGGTGCCACTGGGCTGACTACTTTCTTCCAGTTCTGGTGTTACGGTAAGATATCCTTGTACCCCCCGAATGATGATACCAACAACCGTGCTAATCCGATTATTTCCTAGTGACCCCCATTCTCGGTGCTATTATCGCTGATCAGTACCTCGGCAAATACAAGACCATTGTCCTGTTCTGTATTGTGTACTTGATCGGTCTGCTCATCTTGGTCTTGACCTCGATTCCCACGGCTCTGGAACACGGTGCTGGTGTCGGCGGTTTCATCGCCGCCATCTTGATCATCGGTCTGGGAACTGGGGGTATCAAGAGTAACGTTGCTCCTCTGATTGCGGACCAGTACAAGCGCAAGAAGATGGCCGTCTCCACCACCAAGAAGGGTGAGAGGGTGATCATCGATCCGGCCCTGACCATCCAGCGTATCTACATGATCTTCTACGCCTGTATCAACGTTGGGTCGCTCTCTCTGTTGGCCACCCCGTACATGGAGCGGGACGTTGGTTTCTGGTCCGCGTACCTGCTCTGCCTGTGCATGTTCGCCGTCGGGACCTTGGTCCTGATCTTTGGACGCCGGTACTACGTGGTCCGTCCCCCCCAGGGATCCGTTATCACCAATGCCTTCAAGGCCCTCTGGATCATGGCGCGCAACCGCAACACGGATGCCCCCAAGCCCACCTGGCAGGCCGCCAACGGTCGCCAGGTCAGCTACCCGTGGGACGACCACTTCATCGACGAGCTCAAGCGGGCCCTAGTTGCGTGCCGCGTGTTTGCCTTCTACCCCATCTACTGGGTCGTCTACGGCCAGTTCTCCGGCAACTTCGTCACCCAGGCCGGCCAGATGCAGGGCCACGGGATCCCCAACGATCTGATGCAGAACTTCGACCCCATCTCCATCATTGTGTTCATTCCGATCCTGGAGACCCTCGTCTACCCTCTCCTCCGCCGCATGCGCATTCGCTTCCGCCCCATCACCCGTATCTCCCTGGGTTTCGTCGTGGCTGCCATCGCCATGGCGTACGCCGCCATCGTGCAGCACCTGATCTACTCCGCCGGGCCCTGCTACGACAGCCCCCTGTGTGATGCCTCCTTCTACGACGGCACCACCCACGGCAACAACGTGCACATCGCCATCCAGACCCCGGCCTACGTCTTCATCGGTATCTCGGAGATTTTCGCCTCCGTCTCCGGTCTCGAGTACGCCTACACCAAGGCGCCTCCTTCCATGAAGTCCTTCGTGCAGTCGATGTTCCTGCTCACCAACGCCTTTGGCGCCGCCATCGCCGAGGCCCTGACCCCGGCCGCGTACGATCCGGCCATCCTGTGGATGTTCGTCGGGCTTGCGGTCGCGTCGTTCCTGGTCGGGGCGGTCTTCTACGCCATCTACCGCCACCTGAACGGCCAGGAAGACGAGATGAATGCCCTGGACGCGGATGACGACGCCGCCGAGGCTCCGGAGCGCCGTCCGTCCAGCGAGAAGCAGTAATCCCTTCTTCCCGCTTTGAAACCTTTTCTCCTTTCCCACTGTAACATAGGACACTTTTTTCCACGCATTCCACGCCGGGCGCGGTTTTTACTATTCTTTTCTCTCACCTTTTATACTCGCAGGGTTGCGTAACCGCGCCGGAATCGGTAGATGAGAAGATGTAAATATTAAATTACCAATAAATGTATAACTTATTCTTCTGATCCCTTTCACCACCTTCTATAGACTTGCTCTTTTTAAAAAAAAAAAAAAAAGACCTATTTCAATATCTCTTCCTATAGTTCCTACGTGAGTGGAGAATAACCGACGCCACCCCCCTCATGATTCTGCACCCACAACCCCCCGCACGGCAGCCTGTCGGCCAAGCTGTTTCTTTATAGCTTGCTACTCGGCGCAAACGACTTCATGAACGCCTCCTTCTGCTCCGTCGGGGTCTCCGTCGGGCGCGGCAACGGCTTGCGCTCATCGCCATTGACCGGGACAACGATGAGCGCGCTTCGATCCACGGAGCGCAGCGCCCGCGTCACCCCCTCCGCGGTATCGACAATGAACTTCCGTTCGTAGGGGAGGCCCTCCACGAGGGTCAGGAGGTCCCCGCGGCCGATCATCAGCGGCTGGGACCCCGTCGAGCTGTGCATGCCGTTGTAGATGACCACATGGACGACCCTCTGCTCCGGCAGCGGGGCCAGGATCGCATTGTTGCCGAGGTGCATCATGAAGGAGCCGTCGCCGTCGATGCACACGACGCGGGTGGCCCGGCTGCCGTTCGACACCCCGTGCGCGAGCGCGTACGTGTGGCCCATGGCGCCGATGCAGAAGAAATTGCGCCCGATGCTGCTCTGCTGGCCCTGGTTCTGGCGCAGCATCCACAGCTCGCGGCTGTTGCCGCCCAGCGACGAGACCGAGATGTCATCGGCCCTCAGCGCCGCCAGGATGCTCGCGATCGTGCGCTCTCGGGACAGCTCTGGCTTTTCGGTCGAGGGCGATGCGGAGAGCCATCGGACGGTCTTGGATGGGGTTGGGCCTGCGGACGTCCACCGGCGCACCACGGGCCCGGTGTATGCGGCGAACGACCCGGCGCGGACGAGCAGCGCGACGGGGGTGTGGTCTTGCTTGGCTCGGGCGACGAGGCGCTCGACGGTCCTCCGGGCCAGCGACAGGCCTTCCGGGAGGATTTCGTAGGGGATGTTGTTGGCGTCGAGGTTCTTCAGGATGGTGGGCCCGATGAGGTTGTGCTGCGGTTCGTCCTTCTCGCCGGGCCGGCCTCGCCATCCGATCATCAGGAGCATGGGGATGCCGAATACCTCCTTGGCCACCAGCGACTGGAGCGGGTTGAGGGCATTGGAGTAGCCCGAGTTCTGCATGTAGACGAGGGCCAGGTGGCGGGTGGACAGGTAGTAGCCGGCGGCCAGGGCCACGGCGGCGCCCTCGCTGGCCACGGTGACATGCTTGCGGGTGCATTTCACGGCGGCCAGGTAGCTCAAGAAGGGACTCAGGGTTGAGTCGGGGACGCCAAAGGAGCGGTCGATTCCGTTTCCTTTGAGGACCTCCGCGTCGAATTGCTCTGGATCGAGTGGGGGGGCCATGATCCGGCTTGTCTTCTTTTACTGAGCCAATGGTCCAGGAACAATGGAAAAAAAAAAAAGTAGGCAGCCTGGCTCTGGTACCGCCGTGCAGGTCGGATGCTGAGAATGAATGAGGGAGGCTCTCCCGACCTGTATGTATTTCCCTTCATACCCCCAGTCTGAGGCCGCTGGCTCAATATCCATTGCTGGGCAGATTATTCCGAACGAATTTACCCCTCCCTTTGCAATAGGACCCTTTGCGCCATTTTCCCATTGTATGACAGGACCTCTGCGGAGAGGGGATCTGCAGAGGAGCTATGGATTTAGCTGCAGGACTGACCATATATGAATCCCCGAATCTAGGCCGAGACAAGGCGTCCTCCTGACTCAATGGTGCATGCATTAGTTCATGGCTAAGATTTTAGCTTCACCACACCATTTGGGTAGCAGCGCACGCGACAGGGGCGGTGCAAGAATAATAATGAATGGGACCAGAGCCAGGTATAACTCCCTGCTCGTCGTTACATTTTCAATCGATGGATTATGCACCTGGCAAAGTCGGACTGGGGGCCTTTGGATCCTGCCAGCAGCGACTCCACGTTAGGCCCGAGAAAAGCTGACAGGTGAGTATATTGCTGATAGTTCGGACTCCCCCTTCTCCAGTCGACACGCATCGCGTCGTCGTCGTCGTCAAATTAATTCTTGTCTCCGCAACACCTCTGAAATGGCCGTCCCCATGCACATCACGTCCAACATCCGGAACCTGGACAAATTCCTCACGGCGTTCCCCTGGGCGGGATCGCCGCACCTGACGGAGGCCGACGTGCTGGAGAAGGTCGCGACGGCCCTGCCCGATCGTCGCGCACATCACTGGGATCTGGTCGCGGCCAAAGTGGTGGCGGTGGGCGACACCGTGACCGAGGACCGCGACGGCCACGAGCGCCCGCTGGTGCTGAACGAGCTGCTGATTGCGCCCCTGGTGGGCCGAGAGTCCAGCCTGGGCCACAGCTCGGTCCTGCCCCCCGAGGGCATCGCCGTGGGCTCGACGATCGACTACGTCAGCACGGGCGGCGGCCTAGGGATCTCGCCAGACAATCCCCCGGGCAAGGGGGACCCGTCCAAGGTCCGGCTGCTCGGTCTCTTGCGCTATACGGACGACGGCCGCGTCGCCCAGGCGCCGGACTTTGCCCGGGACCTGCCCGCCGCGGCCACGGTGCAGCCGGTGCTCATCGTCGTGGGCTCCAAGTCCGACGCCGGCAAGACGACCGTCTGCGTCGACCTCCTGAAGAGTCTGGCGGCGGCCGGGCGGCGGGTCGGGGTCGCGAAGGCCTCCGGCACCGCGCAGCGCCTGGAGATCGAGGAGCTGGCGGTGCATGCGCACGAGGGCCTCGATACCGCGGACGCCGGGCTGCCCACCACGTACCCGCCCTCGCAGGAGGCGGACGAGCGGGCCGCGGCCACGCACCAACGGGCCCTGCAGGCGGCCGAGTCGAACCTCCGGGCCCTGTCCGTGGCGAACGAGGTCATCCTGGTGGAGTTCGGGGGCGATCTGCTGTCGGCGAGTGTGCCGGAGATCCTGGCGGACCCGGGCCGCCTGAACGTCGTCGCCGTGCTCATGGTGGCCGAGTCGGCGACGGCGGCCATCGGCATGGAAGCCAAGCTGCTCCGGATCTCACCGCGCTATGCCAGCATCCCCTACTACGTCGCGGGGCCGACGGCGAATCTGCGGGCGAACCGGAACCGCGTGGAGCGGGAGACGCGATGTGCGGGATGCTACGACCTCTGGAGCAAGAATGACCCGCGGGCCTCTCCGAGTCAACGGGCGGCGAGCACGGCCGCGTCGCAGGAATTGACGCGGAGGCTGCTGGAGCACTGTGGGTTGGGATTGGGTTAGTTGGTCAGGTTCATGTAGATGACTTTCCTAAGTGATAAGGCCTCGGAGAAAGTAACGGAGCCAGTCTTATTTGGTTCTATGGACTCTGTACATAGTGAACTGGACGGTGTCCTCCCGGATTCATAGTTATTTCATTCCACTATTCTATATGAGTGTTGAGTAGTGAGCTTGTGAATGAGAGCTGGTCGATACCCAGTCTCCGGATTCGACCACTGACACTATTCTACGATGGAGTCTTACAAGACGCTCTACGTTACTGAGATCTCGCATGGATTCACTCTTACTCTGCACCAACGTCTTGTCACCTTTTTCTGGCGTAGTGTAATATATTGGTACTCCCTTTTCTAGAACTCTCTAATTTCCATTGCTCGTAACTATAGCTATAACGTTGACAATCAAATTGAGGAAACATCCATCGAAATCGCCGGCGGGCCATGCTATCTTCACAGCTTAGCCGCATACACTTCCCTCGCCTCCTCGGTCGAGAAGAGACTGTCCAACGGAGCCACCGGCTGGCTGTTGATGCTGAGCAGCTCCTTGGGCGTGATGATATAGCGGTCCGCCGCGCGGGCATTGTGGCCCTCAAGAAGCACCTTGATCACCTGCTTCACGTGCATCAGGGCGTACCGCGAGGCCAGCGCCCGATACTCCCGCGCCGGCTCGCTCAGACGGTCGGCCTTGTCCAACTGCTGGAGCAGATACCCGAAGTTGCGCAGCTCGAGGGCGCGGTCCCAGGCCGGGTTCCCGAGCGAGAACCCCGACGACGGCTGCCGCGGGGCCAGCAGGAAGCTCGCCATGGCCTCCCCGGCGGTGATCTTGGCCCGCATCAGGTGGTTCGCGTAGATGATGACGTTGGCCCCGGCCCCGTGCAGCTCCTGGTCCGGGATCGAGCCGTAGGTGGTCGGGACCACCACCAGGGGCGTGGCCGCGTCCTGGGCCCGGAACTGCCGCAGAAACGACAGGACCTCGCCCGGGTGCGTCGCCTTGCTGTGGATCATGATCGCGTCGGCGCCGTGGCGCGTGTAGAGGGCCGCGCGGGCCAGCGCATCGTCCAGGGCCCGCTGCACCGACGCGGCTTCCTGGGCGGCGTCGGCCTCGGGCGTGCGCGTCGTGAAGCTCTCGATCCGCGCGGTGATCAGGATCTCGCTGTCGTCGCCGCCGGTGGCCGCCGCCCGGAAGGCCTGCAGGGTCCGGGCAAACTCGTGCCGCTCGGCCTGGCCCTGGGCGTGGGAGGCGCCGGCCAGCGAGTTGACCTTCTGGCCCGGCGCCGTCAGGCTCTTGTCTTCGATGATCACCATGGAGATGCCCAGGGACCGCAGACACGCGATCAGCGGCGCGATCTCCTCGGCCTTGCCCCCGCTGTCGGCGTCAAACGCCGCGCAGAGCGGCCGGCGCCCGTCCTGCTCGATGTTGTTGTTCGGGCCCGCCATGTGCAGGGCCCGCTGGAGCGGGGAGATCAACTCGGTGTCGGGGATCCCCAGGTATGTGGTCTGGGTCAGGCCGCTCAGCCAGATGCCATCAAAGGATTCGCCCTGGTCACTGAAGGTCCCGCGGATGGTTTCCTTGGTGGCGTGGTCATGAGCCTCCAGGAGCCGCACGCGGCCCTGGTTCTTCTGCAAGACGGCCTTGACGGACGGAGACATGGTGCTGCGAAGTCGAGGGACGGTCAATTGCAATCGACCAAAGGGTGTCTTGTAGTGCACGGAATCCGACCTCTATCTACTCGACGGCCTTTGAGTCTCGTCAGCGCCCTCCCAAGCTAGATCCAGGGAGGCAACGACGCACGCGACGCGCATGTGAATCGGGGATCGTCCCCTGGCAAGGACCCCGGATGTCCATGCATTCCGAAGGCTGAATCACGTCATGGAGGCCAACGGGGCAACGCCTTTGTATAGCAGGGCTGGGATTTTGCCCTAATGCACATGCAATGCAACGCAACCGGTCCGGCCCCCAGCACCGCCCGTCTGACGAAATGAACAATCATGCCTCCTATGACGGTGAATTCTTACCACAACCATCATGGACTCGCCATTGCCATCGCCATTTGCCACCACCTTGCGCACCACGGGGGGCCTGAAGGGGCCTGAGGGGATATGACCGGGGGATATGACCGGGGGATAATAAGCTCAGAAACAAGCCTGATGATACCTTCCCAGAGCAGATGAACCCGATGATGTGACAGGATTAAATTGGCGGCTCAGGAGATGAAGATCGACATTTCGACATTCCCTTCTGTCTGTCTGTCTGTCTGTCTGTCTGTCCTGTCCTTGTCATTTGTCATTTGACATCTACTAGACTACTACTAAGTACTTAGTACTGTCAGGGTATAACCGGATAACCATCCATTTAGACGAGTCCTAGAATAGCCCTATATTGGTCCGTTTTAATCGGAGCCAGGATCTTGACCGAGATGAACCATTTTCAACTCATGTAACCCCATGACGTGCTACGAACGTGCGATTCGGTATAAAGAAGTGGAAAGAAGAAGAAGAAGAAGATGATGATGATGAAGAAGCAGAAGCCCGGAGTACCGATTGTTCTATCCGACCACCGCAGAGAATGTCGTCGACCAGGAAAATCCCCGTGCTCGATCTGAGCCTGGCCGAGGACCCCTCGACGCGAGGCCGGCTCCTGGAGCAGCTGCACGACGCCCTCTTCAACATCGGGTTTCTGTATATCGCCCACCATGGCGTCTCGGAGGCCATCATCAGCGCCCTGGCGGAGAAGCTCCCGGCGCTCTTCCACCTGCCGCCCGCGCGGAAGAAGGAGCTGTCCAAGACCCGATCCCCCCAGTTCCTGGGCTTCAGCGACTTTGCCCAGGAAACCACCCAGGGGAAGCTCGATCTGCGGGAGCAGTACGACATTGCCACCGAGCTGCCCGAGGTCTACCAGCCGGACGCCGTCCCCAACGCCCGCGGCCGGGATTTCTCCCACTTGTACTGGCGCCTCCGGGGCCCCAACGTGTGGCCGACGGAGGAGGAAGTGCCGGGCTTCCAGAAGGCGGCGAATGAGTAAGACAACCCCGGCCATAACGATGATGATGATGGGGGGTGGGGGGAGCTCGCTGGGCTGACCGTTTCTATATCTACTTGAACGCTTTCGCCGAGCTCTCCTACCGGTTCGTGCACCTCGTGGAAGAAGCCTTTGGCATCCCGCGCGGGACCTTCGATGGCTTCTTCACGGGGAAGGCCACTTCCACCACCACCACCACCACCGCAGAGAGCGACTTTCTTCCCCCGCAGCATCGGCTCCGATTCAACTTCTACCCAGCCCTCCCACCAGAGGAAGAGGGCCAAGGCGTCGGGCCGCACAAGGACATGGCCGGCTGGCTCACCTTCCTCCACCAGGTCGGCTCCGAGTGCGCCCTGGACGTGCAGGGCCGAGACGGCGGCTGGATCGCCGTCGACCCCATCCCCAACACCCTCGTCGTCAACCTGGGCTACGCCTTCGAGGCGGCCACCGAGGGGGCCGCCCGGGCCACGGTGCATCGCGTCCGGGCCCCGTCGCAGACCGACCGGTACTCGATCCCCTTTTTCATGGGGCTGCCGCTGGAGCTGAAGCTCTCCGAGGTGCGGAATGTCATCCCCGAGAGCGTGCGGGCGATGCGCCGCCAGGAACTGGAGAATGGCGAGTGGACCATCGATCGTCGGATCGAGACCTTTTTGGACCCCCGGTGGGACAATATCGGGGAGTCCGTCCTGCGGCGGTTCATCCGGGGATACAAGGAGACGGCTCTTCGGTTCTATGGGCAGGAGGTGTATCAGTATTACACGCAGTGAAGTCGGGAAGCTAGCTAGCTTGGACTTTGTCATTACTAGCTAGTCTGGAGAGTGAGAAATTGAGGAACTCCCCCTGCCACGTTGAATATATCTATTCTATCTATCTACCGACCGACGGAACGACCGGTCGTTCACTCAATCTCGTACGTGAAACTCCTGCGCACCTTCTGGCCCAGCCGGAGACAGTCCTCGCGGCTCCTCCGGCTGGCCACGGAAAAGTACGCCAGGTAGCTGAAGACGGGGGCCTGCGGTCCGAGCAGGCGATCCCCCTTCTTCTTCGTCGTCTTGTAATCGACCACGGCCCGCCGGAGATCCTCATGCCGCTCCAGCATCGCCTGGCCGGCGTCCGGCGTTTTCATCACGCCACTCCGGTCCTCCGGGATGATGATGACCTGCAGCCACCACTGCGGGCCATCGCGGAAGGGCACGCTCAGCGCCCGACTGCGATCCCAGTCGCCGAGCGCCGCCAGGAGGTGGTGGGCGTAGTAGTCCACCCCGTACGTCAACAGCGTCGCACTGCTCACAAAATACCCGCCCGGCCGCGCGTTGATCTCGTGCAGGTAGAAGGAGGGCTCCGGGGGGGCCTCGGCGGGGGCGCCGGGCCGTCCGGTGCGCGGAGCCAAGTCCACCAGACCCCCCTCGCGCGTCTCGTACGCCTGGGACGCATGGCGGATCCGCCCCTCGCAGTGGAAGACGCCGGTGCGGAAGCCCTGCCGCAGGAGGGTCTGATGGAGCGAGTCCCGGGTGACTTGGATTTCCGTCGCGGAGAGCCCCGTCGGGAGCACCATGTCGGTCTCGATGAAGGAACCCCCCGGCGACGGCGACACGTCGCCGCCCCCGGCCGTTTCGCCAGCCTTGGGGAAGTCGTCGGCCACCTCGAAGAAGAGGATCTCCCCGTCGAGCAGCACAAAATTGGCATCGACCTCCGGCCCCTCGATGTACGGCTCGATCATCACGTCCGACCGCGGGTTGGGGCCGTCACGGTGGCGACTCGAGGCCCGCGCGACGGCTTGGAGGAGCTCGGCCTCGGTCTGCACCTTCGCCACACACTCGCTGCCCCACCCCATGCAGGGCTTCACGATGACCGGGTACTCGATGGGCGGATCCGTCGGGGACCGCAGCCGCGCGCGGAGCTCGTCGAGATCGACGACCTTGAAGGCGCCGCCGTGCTCGGGCTCCAGCTCCCGCGTCTTGAACTTGTCGCCGGCAATGATGTAGGCCTCCGGGGGCGCCGACCGGAACCCCAATCGCTGACAGGCCCGGGCCGTGCCGATGGCGCCGGCGTTGTTGACCGTCACGAGCGCGTGGATCGGCTGGTCGTAGCTCCGCACCGCGGCCACGATCCGGTCGACAAACCCCTCGTCCGCGGTGATGTCCGTGGGGATAAAGGCTTCGCGGAGGAAGTTCCAGCGGTCGTCGTCCTGCTGGAACCAATGGCCGTCGTGGTCCAGCACCACCACCTTGATGCCCAAGGCTCGGGCGGCTTCCCAGATGCGCCGGCCGCTCTCCAGGTCCTCCTTGCCTTTGATCCAGGCGATGCGTTTCTCTTCGATGGGCCCGGGCGAGATCCACGGGAACGACAACCGGTTCGGCAACTCGGTCTCCAGGCTGGCGAGGCGCGGTTCACTCGGGACCTGGACGGCCCCCACGGCATGGGCCAGAAGATCAAGCAGGCCCCATGGAGATTCTTCCCCCTCCAGGCGTCGGGAATCCGGAGCGTGAATCTCTCCTCGTGGCGTCAGAAACCCCTCGACGCTCAGCGCGTGCTCGTAGCCTTCTAAGCGCCGCTCCAGGAAGTCGGACCGGACCGTGAAGCCAGACTTCACGGGTAGAATGAACTTGACCGCCAGGACGGGAGATGCCGGCGGCGGCGGCTGCTGCTGCTGCTGCTGCTGCTGCTGGTGCTGATGGAGAAGCTGGA
Organism: Aspergillus panamensis; assembly: GCA_027569225.1. Lineage (NCBI taxonomy): Eukaryota > Fungi > Ascomycota > Eurotiomycetes > Eurotiales > Aspergillaceae > Aspergillus > Aspergillus panamensis. Next base: position 123,299 of record JAPDER010000043.1, on the reverse strand, counting down.
GGAGGAAGTTGGACGCCCGATCGTCCGAGCTCAATTGCACGACATTCTTCTGTGCGCTCGACGGAGGGGGCAGCGCAGAATCATCATCCCCCATCGACAAGAGATCCAGGGTCACATCTAGAGTTCGATGGAGAGATTCTCCCGGGGCGGCATAGTTGAGTCGCCAGCGCCCGTCGACGTAGACTACCGACAACGTCAGTGTTCAGGGAGAGGCCCAGGGGCAGCGAGGCGGCATACCATGCTTCCCTTCTACGTTGTATTGGAACCAGCTTGCCTCCTCGCCGGGCATCGTGAATCGCACAGAGATGCTGGTTAAAATAGGATGAAGATGGGACGGTCTGGGGTCCTCCTCAGGCATCCCCCGGGGGGGCAAGCGGCGGCCCTTTAACGGAGTCGACTGGTCACATGTCGGACTGCGCATAGATCGAATGCATATCAGACCGTATTATTAGACTATCGACTATCGACTATCGACGATAGACGATAAAATATTAATAAACTTTAATAGGATTAGAACCAAGAACTTGAGGTCCTCGAACAATTCTGATGAAATTCATAATAATATTCAGAAGGGGGGGGTTCCCTGTGGACCCCGCTTGGTTAGGCACCCATCAGGTATCTCGATATCTCGACGAGGTGAGTTGACTCCATTACCGACTCCTACCTAGGCAGGAAGTAGTCTATCGGTGGTTGATTGATCGCAATGGCATGGGTTGCCCGCGGATTGCCGGATCAGGCGATCGCGTGAACCGCAGTCGCATCATCGCCATAATAATACCAGTAGGTATATCTCTCATTCTCTCATTCTCTCCCAAGCGAGAGAACAGGGAGTCAACCCAGGTTATTTTATGATAGGTGATTTTTTTTTTTTTTATTCTCTAGATAATTTGATTCTGATCATTTCTTTATGCCGACTAAATAGAGTTGCATTTTGGATCCCCCAGTGGGTCTTGTTTAGGTTTAGCGTCAGCCTTCGAGGGCCAAGACTTGGCTGGTGCTTCTCGAGTCGCCCTACCACCTTCCTCATCAGGCTAGGTTCCTCACCGGGCGGAAGCCCTGAATGCAACTCTCCGGAGTACGACTTACTCCATTTATATCGAGGAGCTCAGAAACAAGCATGGGGGGGAGGCCCAAGTGGATCTGCATGAGAACGGAAGGAATGGCCACATCATTCCTAGCTAGAAGCAGTAAAGTTGGTAAAAATACCGGTTACGAAATGGAGCTGGGGTCCGACAGGAACAAAGAGCACCGACTACTAGGACTAGGACTAGTACTAGTACTTCGTGCCTAGGAAGGTCCCTCACCGGATTTGTCATCTACAATAGGCGGTGAGCTTTATGGCTAATGATGGCGCAAACGTCTCCATCTCGGATTTTGTGAGTCACTCGCGTGATATATAGGTAGGTAAATCATGGGAACGTACATGAGGGGTAACCGGACATCCGTGATCACCATTCTCAACCGCGATGGCGAGGGTTGTTGAACCCGGAAGCGGCCCGGCGGCCATGGATGACGATTCGCTCTCGCCGCGAGATGCGACAGAGGACGAGATGGCGTCTCTGCGACATGTCGTGGACAAGCTCCCCAGAAAGGTCTGGGTCTCCTTGCTCGTCAGCGGAGCCGAGCGCTTCACCTACTACACCATCACAACTCCGTGGCGTAAGTGGACCCGGCGAGAGGACCTGACGGGCCATGATATGGGGATCCCTGCTAAGACCCGATGGCAGAGAACTACATCCAGAATGCTCCGGGGGATGGCGCGGTGCCCGGGGCTCTGGGGCTGGGGCAGTCTCGGGCGACCATGATCTTCAACGCCTTCTACTTATTCTATTACCTGGTGCCGATCCCCATCGCCCTGGTGTCGGATGCATGGCTAGGGCGATACACGGTTCTCTGTATCAGCCTGAGGTGCGTGTGCACCGGTCACGGCCCCGGGAAGGGCCCGCCAGCTGGCTAACCCCAATGATAGCTTGTATTTCTGCGGCACGCTCGTGCAGTGTATCACCTCGCTGCCCTCCCTGTTCCACTATGAATCCGGCCTGGCGGGGCTGGTACTCTCGATGATCTTGATCGGTCTCGGGGTCGGAGGAACCAAAGCCGCCATCACCCCCTTCATCGGTACTTGGAGCCCCGGTTCAGCCCCCGATCGGTGGGGGACAAATCTAATAAAAAGGCCTTAGGAGATCAATACCCGGTCCAGCCGCCACAGGTCAAGACCCTGCCCACCGGAGAACGCGTGATCATAGATCGAACGTTGACCCTTCAATATGTGTACAACGTCTACTACTGGTTCGCGCCGCTCGTTCCCCCCATGAGTCGCATCCGACTGACCCACAGTAGGATCACCAATATCGCCGCCCTTTCGATCCTGGCATCGACGTATCTCGAGAAGGAACGTGGGTTCTGGGCCGCTAATGTCCTTGCATTGGGCTCATCCTGGATTGGAGTCGCCTTGCTTGCGATATTTGGCAAGGAACTCGGTGCGTCCCCGCATTACCCCCCCGAGCCCCAAGCGGTGGCTGACCAGGTTGTAGAACGGTATCCAGCGCAAGCGGGGGTTTTGCCAAAGGCCGGAAAGGTTCTGGCATATGCTATCCACGATAAGTTCAAGATCGATGCCGCACGACCCGGCTACCAATTAGAAAAGCACAATCGCGTCGTCCCATGGACGGATCGGTTCGTCTCCGAGATTCAAAGCGGCCTTCGTGCATGTCAAGTGATGTGGGTTTTTTTTTTTTTTTCCCCTCTCCCTGGAATTCTCCCGATGAGCATATAACACACAGGAGAGTGGACTGACCGTTGTGACGGTGACGGTGACGGATAGGGCCTGGTTCGTGTTGTTCCATCTGGGCATCAACCAGATGACCAACAACCTCGTTTCGCAAGCAGGCGAAATGCAACTCACCGGCTTCCCCAACGACGGCATTCAGGTCCTAAACCCCATCGCCTGCGTGTTGCTCGGCCCCGTCATCCAGCAACTCCTCTACCCGACCCTTGCGAGATACCGGATCCCCTTTGGGCCCCTCGTGCGCATGACGATGGCCTTCTTAACAATGGCCGCGACCTTTGCCTACGCCGCTGGAGTGCAGAAGATGATCTACAACGCGGGTCCCTGCTACGACGCTCCGTTGGTGTGTCCGGCGGCGCAAAGAGTCGGACAACCCGCCCTGCCCAATGAAATCCAGGTCTGGGTGCAGACGCCCATCTACGTGATCCTAGCCGTCTCTGAAATCTTCGGCTTCGTCACCCTCAGCGAGTACAGCTACAGCAAGGCACCCAAGGATATGCGCACCGTGGTCCAGTCGATGAGGCAGCTGAGTGCGGGCATTGGCAGCGCTATCGGCATCGCCCTCGGGCCGGTGTCCCGGGATCCAAAGGTATTGTGGATGGACGTCGGACTGGCCGTGAGCTTGGGGCTGTCAGCGCCACTGTTCTGGGCCGTCATGGGCCACCTGGAAAAGGAGAATGACGATTTGGACACGGTGGCTCTGGCCGATGACGGGGGGAGGGCGGCAGACACTGAGGGGGGTGAGGCCGGTTCAGGATCTAAACACTGAATACCTGATCCGATTGTAAAAGAGTGGTACATGAGGAAGATCCGGGGGAGGAAAGATTGATGTTATCGAGTACCGGGGAATCACCAGTGACCCAGCCTACCTCGGGGAGCTCGAGACATTCACTGTGTCTCGTATTGGCCCTCTCGGGAGCGGTGTCCTTGACAAGAAGTCGCAGAGGGACTCCATGGTACTCTTTAATAGTACCTGGCAACAGTCGACTGGAAAGTTATTTTAGGGGGGGGACACCCCTAGTAACCAATGTTTCGAATTTATAGATTCCCAACCATTAGACCAATTGGAATAACATGGTTATAGCTACGCCGAGGAGAAAAAAAATATAAATCCTTGGTCACGAAAAGAATGCATTGAAAACAGAGTCGTTTTTGTCCTGCGGTAGTAGATCCCAAAAACAGAATTAAAAAAAAAAAGAAACGAAAAAAAAAAAAAAAACAAACGACCCACGAGGGACTCGAACCCTCAACCTTTGCCTCACGCTCCAACTATCTCAGTTAAAGATAGGAGAGCAATGCTCTACCATTGAGCCAGCAGGCCATTTATTTTCCACTACTGGAAGATTTATGACTATATAAGCCAGCATGAATTTGTCAGACGGGAAATGAACATCGAACGGACAAAACCCGTTCAAAGGAGGGGGAAAAAAAGTACACAAATATGCTTCTCTCACTCTCTACTAGCCTGAATCAACGCTCAAAGCGACAAGTAGCAAGTAAGTAAAAGTAAGGAAGGAAGGAAGAAGTAAGGCAGCAAAAAATATAAGCGACCCACGGGGGACTCGAACCCCCAGCCTTTGCCTAGCATCCAACCACTCAACTGGGAAAGGTAGGAGAGCAACGCTCTACCATTGAGCCAGCAGGCCTGCTGTAGGCGCTGCGGGACTTTCTTTTGGTTTATCTGCCGAGTGGCCGTCGTGCGAACTAGTTTTATAGATCATACGCTCTAGAAGACATATCTGAATAGGAGCACTATCCCGTGTGCAGCAGGTTGCTGCGACTGAAGATTATTATAGTATAGATATGGGGGAAGAACCGGCTATTTTATTAATGAAATTATTCTTAGTCTCCTCAAACAGCAGCAGCCGCTGGATAAGTTCCTGAAGGTTGGATCAGTATTTTTGCACTCCCATCCACCGTGCCTATTCCGAGCGTCCTGCCATGACAAGGCAATGCTAATAGCCAATTACCGTCACCCAAAGAAGGGTTCTGACGGAAGCTAAGGCAGGCAGGCTGCTTGTCCCTAAGGGTTTTGGCCTCGTCTGGAGATGGCGCGGCATAACGGTTCCATTCTCCCTTCCCAATGAAGCAGAAAATCGCATATCGTTGCCCCGACTTCAATGATCACAGGAGTGGCCTATTTTGGATCAACCAGTAACTGCTAGAGATTTCCGCAGTATGTAGTGTGACAAATCAAAGTATTGCCTTTTCTATTTCCTTCTTTGCCTCATTACTGACCTGATACCTACCTTAAGTACGTGCTAAGCCGCCCCGTGCCTACCCACCTGCTCCTTGGGTGGTACCATTTCGCAGACACTCTGACTTCCTTGGACGGGAATCCGAGCTCAACCAAAAGCTATTCGGAGTGAAACAACCTAGAAAAGTCACCATCGTCGGATTGGGGGGAGTTGGGAAATGCAGGTGGCCTTGGAACTCGCGTATCGTTTTTGAGAAAAGTACCCAGCATGCTCCATTTTCTGGGTTCCGTGCACCAGCCTGGAGGCTATCAAACAAGCTTATATGAGAATTGCGCTCGAGCTTAAGATAGATGACATGAGACCAGAAGAGGTAAAAGAGCAGCTCAAAGACCATCTCAGCGCAAGTGGTAGGGAGTAGCCTTTGATATTCAACAATGCTGATGACCTGGACATGTGGATAAACGGCAGCAAGTCAGCATTGGCGCGTATCATTCCCCGGAGTGAGAAGGGCCATATCCTGTTTACCACTCGCAATGGCCGGCTGGCTGCAAAACTAGCCTCACGGCATGTGATACAAATTCCAGAATCGGACGAGGAGACGAGTGTCATGATCATTGAAAGATTGCTCGATGATCGGAAGGACGTGCTTGCTGAGAGTGAACAACCGATTTGCGACTGAGATGCGAAAAGCGGCAGAGCACGTGGCCGCGACCTTATCATCGTCCCAATCCCGCCCAAAGCTACGGCGAGAGTATCTCCCACTAGCTCTTTCTATGATTAACGAGCCTGAATTGAAGAACCAGCAGGAGCAACATCTCGACCTGCTTCAGAATATCGGCGAATGTTTCCTCGGTGACGAGAGAGACAGGAAAGCGGAGGAGAGGTTTCGTTGCATTTCTCATCCCTCTACCCAATACTGCCTGTCCTGGGTATCCAAAACATACGTAGGGCAGGATCGGTGGAATATACTTGAAGAGTTTGAGACAGAAGCGAGACCTTGATCCGGACCACCCGTCTACTTTGGCCAGCCAGTGTAATCTGGCACTCATCAAGTTCAATCGGTGACGATTCCAGGAGGCTGAGAAGCAGTGGGACGAGTCTGAGTTGTTCCAATTGCAAATACTGGATATTGAGAAAATGGAATCAGGGCGTTCGCTTGATGGCTGAGTGCATTGAGCTCTACCGGAGACATCTCGGTTCCAAACATCTGGATACAAGACGTGCAATTGAGATGCTGACCGAATGGCAAACCGACGTCGACAGTTCCTTCACCTAACACCACAAGGGACGACAATCAACTAGCAGCGAAGGACGTCTCGGCGCGGCGCCCGAAGAATTGGCCTATACTGTGCCTCATCAGGAGAAGTTAGGGAAAGTGCGAAGAGATGTGCATATATCAGTATATGTTAGAGAGCTGACGCTTTATTTTCCAAGTCATAGATAGGATCAGCAGAAATTCAGAGACGTTAACTTGGAAGGGAGAAAACTATCCACTTCATACCCACGGGCACCTAAAATTAATCTCCTTTTTGAGCAGACTGCTAGCCTAATTGGGTACCGCCGTTCTCTTGGCGAATTTTCTTCAATAGTAATGTTTATTTCTTTTTTTCTTATTTCTTGATCTTGGAAAGTAGTGCCTTGTCGAATACTAATAATGCATCACCGGTGTTGTTGAAACAATCATTGAATGCCTTAGTCCTGCTCTTCAATAATAGTTTTCCTCTTGTAGTGACGTGGGTTGGCTCTCAATCTATATCCGACAAGTGGTGGGGAGAGGAGATGCCTTGGCTGCTCGTGCCAATTTAAAGTGCAGAGGGTCCCGGAAAAAGGGAAAAAAACGGATTCTGCACTGGATGCTTCCAACGGGCTAGGAAGAAATGTCATTATGTCATCATTGGCAAGCTCAGTGACGCTGGAACCGAAGGAGCCCCTCGAGATCTCTATGCTGGACAAAGTGAATCCGGAGTAGATAGAATGTAATTCCATTGAAGGATAAAGAGGTGCCTGCAATTCCATCAGCCCGTTTCAAAAATAAAAAATACAAAATCAAAAATCAAAAGTCAAGATTCTCAGAGCCTCTTTCCCATTATTATTTTCCTTGCCTGATGCAAGATCAAGACTTCCGAATCGGGGAGTGTTCGGAAGCCAAATACACAGACCAATGAGAAAGTGACTGCCTCCATCAAGCAGGCAACGAGATAAGTAATCCGACATTGTCTAAGCCACAATATCATCGTGGAAGTTCCCTGGGTATAACTTTGTCGCGGATGGGCTCTGCTGGAGGGTGAGGATAAAGAGAGCCGCAAAGCACGGTCAAGTCGAGTTCCTGGGATAGTCGCACTGAAAGTTGAAACCATCGTTGGCCATCACCACTAGTCAGGTTAAGTGCCCACGCCCTGTTTCAGCGAAAAAAGGGGACTGGAATCTGGATGATCACCGCCCGGTCTGTGCAACGGCCACAGAAGCCCCCTACAACGACCACGACTAATCCTACCGTAATCATCGCCCTAATAATTTATCGGCCTCCACTTGACAATTTCCCCTGACTGGACGAGAGGGAAGAAGGGAAGAAAAGAATCATAACAATAATCTTAATTCTTAATCGTCGTCAGAAATAAACACGCCGATTCCACCGGAAAGGTATTATTATCGGCGCTTGTTTCTTCGCTCAAGTCTTGACTCTTGGGTCAGGCTTTGCATACCCCAGGAAGACCCAGTCGCGTCGAGGAACGACCAGCTCCAACCCGTGGAAGCGCCCAGTGGGAAGTCTAAGTAGGTAGAGTGACTGCTTGCTCCTCCTCCCGCCGTTGCTCAGCCGCCTTGTCTCACCCCCCGACATTACCACCACGCTGTGTTTTTTTCCTTTCTCTCGCTCAATTTCTTCATCCTCCACTTCCTCACTTCATTTTTATTTCTGCCCGACTTTTCGCTTCACCAACCGTCTTACTTTCCTTGACCAAGTCCTCTTCTTTGCCTTCGACCCTTCCGGCGTCGTTCTGCGGATTTCGTCTCGGTCGTGTTTCGCAACTTTTTCAGCCGACTCGTCCCTCTTTCCCGCACAATCCGAACACTGAGCGTTCGGAACCCAGGTCAATTCGATCTCGATTTGGCCACCAAACACCACCGATAACCATCCTGATCGATTTGGAACCGCTTAATTGCAGCATAATCTCACAATGAGTGTAATACCCCCCCGCCTCATCATTCCTCTTCCTCTCACCCCCTTTATCGCGAAGAAGCGCACCTCCATAGCAACCGACTAACATGCCGCGTCAAGTACTCAAACTATGGTGACGGCCAATCCGGATACGGAGGCTACAACCCCTACGCCCAGCAGCAGCAGCCCTCCCAAAACCCATACGCGGATGCCGAGAATGGGCAAGCATACGGTAAGTGCGCCTTGCCGGACAACTGGGCAAATGAGTGGAATTGACATGTATGCTCGTAGCTATGCAAACACTGCCGGCCAGCCAGGATGAACTGTTGGAAAAGTGCCGGGATATCAGCAAGGGTATTGATGATCTGAAGGCCAAGAGAGAAGGTCAACTTGCGATAGCTCAGAACGCCTTGCTCGACTCCAACACCGGGAGAGAGGATCAAGATGCTCGTCAGGGTTTGGAATATGTTGAGGATGAGCTCAACAAGACCTTTCAGTTTCTGAAGGAACAAATTCAGAAGGTCAAAAGCACTCAGGGAACTGACAATCCGAACGTCCAGAGACAGCTCGAACTCTTGAGCCGGAAAATGACGAACGAGTTCCAGGAATACCAAAAGTCTCAGAGGAGCTTCCAAAAGCGATTGGAAGAGCAAGTCCGCCGACGCTATCAGATCGCCAACCCGGAGGCGACCCCCGAGGAGCTGGAACAAGGTGTCCAAAGCGTTCTTATGGGCCAGGAGCAGAGCTTTCAGGTTCGACCACTCTATGCAGTTACTTAATGACAATTCCGCTAACCCTTATTTTCTCTCAAGTACATGGGTGCCCGAACCAAGAGAGCCAACGATGTAAGACAGGCTACTCAAGAGCGATCGGCCGCAATTCGCAAGATTGAGCAGGACATGGTGGAACTGGCCCGGCTGGTCCAGGAAGTGGCTGAGCTTGTTCATCAGCAAGAACCCGCTTTGGTTCAGATCCGCGAAGATGCGGACAGCGCTGCCGGAAACATTCAGAATGCCAACGTTCAACTGACATCTGCTGTCGCAAGTGCGCGCAGGGCAAGGAGGTGGAAGTGGTATGCTCTGATTGTCATCAGTAAGTCCTACCCTGGTGAAAATTTTCCACGTCGAACGATTTCGCTAACCGCGCCTGAATCTAGTCATCATCATTGCCATCATTGTCGGTGTTGCCGTTGGTGTGACCCAGGCGAACAAATAATCGTCGCCCAGAGATATTGTGGCCATTCCCAAACGTGCTTCATGTCCTTGTCTCGCGCATTGCCCCAGTCGATTTTTCTTTCTACTGTACCCAAGCCTGAAACGAAACTAATTTGCTTTCTTATCCTGTCTATGGTTTGGAGACCGGATTCCCGTTGTGTACGCGCACGGTAAGCCGAGTTCCTCAAGGTCCACTCGCTACTTCTTCCCCTACTTCTTCCCTCTGTTTATTTCTGTACTTCTCCTTGCCGTTATACCACACCGTCGTCCGCATAGTCTTCTTTTTGTATTTCATTTGTTTCTGGCTTGAAAAGCATGTTGTTCCCGAATGCCTCTCCCAGTTGTCTTATGTACTCCTTGTTTCATTAGTCCTTGTATTCACTGATGGTCGTGTACAGTTCTGCGTCTTCGATCGCATGCGGCCTGATGGACCCTGTCGCTGCTCGTTGGTTAGGATGCGCATAATGTTCTTGCAGTGTGTATATATTAGAGTCTTTTTTTTCACTTTGGCTTTTACCTCTTGGCGCTAGAACTTATGTAATAGTCAATCATTCTACTAATCATCTTAATATAATATTTTACATGCTGCATGGGTATAGATAAAAGAGGTGGGGGGACAGGCCGAGAATGGTCGTAAGAGGTGATGTCAGACACTCCGATGGCACCCACGTTAAGCCTGGGCCTGTCTATCTTTCTCTCTCTGCTCCTCCTCCGGTGTCTTCGTGCGCAACTGTAGAGCATGAATGCCCCCGTCGCGACTCATCTCTTCCTTCAACAAGGCATAAACCATACGGTGCCGGGCGGGCTGCGGCTTCGATTGGAACGAGGGTGATGTGATCGTGACACTTTTAAAACCAAGTTAGCCACCGCGAATATCTAACCTACTCGGCAAACCAAGAAAACCAAAAACCGAAACGGGCTCAAACGAACTGGAAATGTGTTTCTTTCGATGTGACCCCTTGCATGGGTGCGTGGTGCGAATGGAGATGCGAATCGTTCCGGATAACGAGGGTGGACGGGGAGAAGGCTGTTGTGATCTAGGCGAAAAAGGAAAAAAAAAAAAAAAAAAAGAAAGTGTCAGCAACAGTATCTGGTTACTCAATGACTTTTCAATCCCAGGAACGAAAGAGCAGATATAGCGCATGTATAGAAGGAAGGGGGTGGATACCTTATCGCGAATCAAATCCTCCACGGGGGTATTGGTATTGGAAGTCGAGGCCATTTTGGAGACGGTGGTTGAGAACAGGCGGCGAGAAAGCAGGCCTGGGAGGGTGCTGCGGGGGAGCATCGAGGGGGGGGGGGGGGTGAAGGATGGGTATTTAGAGGCCCCTCGTTATCTGGTGAGGGGTCAGAGGTCAGAGGGTGTGCGACGAGTGAGATGGATTAATTGGGGGAGGGAGGTGGTTGCCAGGTGATTGCGGAGGAGGTGAAGACAGCTGGGTTACTAATTCGGGGACGGTGGGTGGTTGTATCCACCAGGGTGTCTGGGCTTTGCCTTTTTAGTGGTATTTGGCGACTATATTATTCTTTTCGGGTCTTTATCTGAGGGGATCAAGATGAGGGATCATATCATGTTGTTAGTTATATTAATTAGCCTGATGGCCATTGGTTATGACGATGCTGAAGTTTGTGGAACCTGAGCTGGAGTAGACCGCCAAAGCCAAACTCCATTGCTATTCTTCAGCCTTGGGGATAACATCAACTTATCGCGCTCGATTTAATTGAACTCTCCACCGCAGTTCACGTTCCTCTATTATCTGCAGGAACGCGCTACACCCATGTCCCCTGCTTCGCCGTAATAACCACCCTCCGACATGCAGCGACGCACATTACTCTCCATGCTTGGCCGCGGAGTAGTTCCTCTGACCGGCCGCCCATCCCACACACTCTTCACCTGCAAATCATGCGGAAACCGCAATCGGAACCTCGTTACCCCTGCCCTTCGCCGATCGCTGTCTACACTGCCCAATCTCCCTCTTTTCCGCGCCCTCAAAGACCACGACCCGTCCAGTCTCGCCGTCCTTCATAACCCGTCCTCCCGCTCGTTTACATATGGCAATCTAGTCGCGGACGTGATCGAGTCAAGGGAAAGGCTGCGACAATCTACAGGGGGCAAGCGGGAGAGTTTACATCGAGAGAGAGTCGCGTTTCTGGCAGAAAATGGCTACGACTACGTGGGTACTGTTTTCTTCCTGATTCTCCAAGCCTGATGCTGTCCGCTAACGGTCATCCAAGTCATGCTTCTCTCCATCCTCGCCAGCAATGCGATTGCCCTTCCTCTCTCGCCGGCCTTCCCTAATGGTGAATTGAAATATATCATAGATAACTCGCAGGCGAAACTGCTCGTCTCGACTCAGAAATATGCTGAGAAGGCGCATCGCATCATACAGGAAGGTTTAGATCAGGAGCCTATTCTGGATATCCGGGAGAAAATCAAAGTGGGCGCGACGAATACCGATGCTTTTGAACTCGAGAATCTGGGTCCGGGACCGAGGGGTGGAATGATGCTCTATACCTCTGGTACAACGAATCGGCCGGTAGGGACGCTCTTGCATATTTCCTAACTATCCTCGACCATCTCTAATGTACAACAGAAGGGAGTATTGATCCCCCAATCCGCGCTCACAGCCCAAGCATCGTCTCTACTAGAAGCGTGGCACTACACGCCAGCAGACCGTCTCCTCCACCTTCTACCGCTCCACCATATTCATGGAGTGGTGAATGCGATAGTAGCCCCCGTTCTTTCCGGATCATCCATCGAGTTCATGTTTCCATTCAACCCAACTGCCGTATGGGAGAGGCTTGCGGCCCCATTTCTACCCGGCTCGACTCCGACCAGCAAAATCAGCTTCCTCACCGCTGTTCCCGCCATCTACAACCGGCTTTTGTCGACATTCTCTGGTCTTCGCCCGGAGATCCAGGAGGCAGCTAGGAAAGGAATATCCCCGGAGAACCTCCGCTTGAATATTTCTGGCTCGGCAGCTTTGCCGACTCCGACTAAAAGGGCGTGGCAGGAGATCAGTCAAGGCAACGTGCTCCTGGAACGGTATGGAATGACAGAGGTAGGGATGGCAATTAGTTGCGGTCTCGACTTCAATGACCGCGTAGACGGTAGCGTTGGCTGGCCGTTGCCTTCTGTAGAGGCCAGACTGGTCGACACGGATACAAACCAAGTTATCGCAGAGGGAGAGGAACTGGACCAGAATGGGCGCGAGCGTGAAGGGGAAATCCAGCTCCGTGGCCCTACCATCTTCAGTGAGTACTGGGCCAATGAGAAAGCGACAGCTGAGTCGTTTGTCGACAGTGAGGACGGCAACGGCAAATGGTTCAAGACCGGTGACGTCGCTACTCGCCGAAGCGTCGATGGTGCTGGCACAGGAACCAGCGGAGAGTGGGCTCGGGGACCGATGTACTTCATCCAAGGCCGACGCAGCGTAGATATCATAAAGATAGGGGGGGAGAAGGTCAGCGCATTGGAAGTGGAGAGGGAATTGCTTTCACTGTAAGTTCCGAGAGACAGGGTCCGGGGGGTCTACAGTGCTGATCCTAGTTTAGTCCCCAGATCGCTGAAGCTGCCGTCGTCGGCCTTCCATCCGACCAATGGGGGCAGAAGGTCGCCGCTATAGTGGTCCTCAATCTGGAGAAGGCTGCCAATTCTGGCCGCAATGGGAGACCCTGGGGGGCCATGGATATGCGACGGGCTCTCAAGGATCGTCTGGCAATCTACAAACTGCCCCAGGAGATGAAAATCCTAGACGGCCCAATTCCGAGAAATGCAATGGGAAAGGGTAAGCAGATCCTTAATTTTTAGGGGTTATTTCCCTTATGTCCGTGCAGAGTCTAACTGGTGAAACTGCCACAGTTAATAAAAAGACCCTCGTCCAGCAGGTGTTTGGGTAATTGGCCTGCCAGCCAGCCAGCGTTTTACCCGCGACCTCCTTCGTCTCCTGTATATTATTCTTTCGGTTACCTTGTATCATAGCTTTTCTTCGGTTCTTGCAATCTCTTCCCATGTTGAGCCTGGGGGGATCGGGGAAATATCACAAATAGACGCCTCTGGTTTTATTGGCTGACGTCAGACGAGGGGGGAATCACAAACGCGCTTTTCAAGATCAATCAAAGTCTAGGATACTTCGAATCCTACAGGCGGCAAAATATCCTTTGTCTAAGCTTGGCGATCTTGAAACCCAAAATCTCAATCCCTTTTAGGTGAACTTGAACCCATCAACACTTTGATCAGCACTGCGGAAGCACTTCCACATTAGCCACGGAGTGCAACTATCGCCACATATACAATGCACTAACCACGAGAGCTAGTCTATGAGATCAGGAGCACGAATGATCCCGGCGTCTGTTATTACCCTAAACTTTCTTTCCCCCGGAGTTTATTTTGGCATGTTCAGTTAGCAGCGGCGTGTTAATCAATGTTCCTTTTATAGTCCTGAATCTTGCCGGATACATGGAGGACGATCAGTCCTTGCAGGTACCAATCTCTAGCTTCGTGGACTCGTAACCATGTATAGAGCTATAAAAACACAGTACAGCCCTGGAGGAACAGATATACAAACTTCACCAACTCACTCACTATTATCTTTTCTATCCGAGGAGTGACGCAAGAACCTAATGATAGTCCACAACATAGTTCGAACATTCGCCGCGCTCGCTCTCGTGGCTATGCCTCTCATCTCTTCTCAGTAGATTGGCTCCCCGGGAAACCGGAAATGTACTTCCCGATGAGGCTGCGAGAAGCAGAAGACTTCTGTCGTGTTGGATGCCGGTAACCATTGGATTCACGATATCGACGGCCAGGGGCTTTTTTCTTTTTTTTTTTTTTTTTTCTCCTCTCGATGGACCCATTCCCTCTCAAGAACAGTGAGAAAAGGGTTAATCATGATCGTAGTAGATGTGGATGTGTTCGGCTTCACAGGCACCATTCCCAGGGGCATGAAAATCCCTTCCTGAACCGCGTAACCGAGTCCGAATCATTTCCATTCTCGTGATGTCGCTTAGAAGACTTTTTTGTCTTCCCCGCATTTTAAGGGGCTTTTCGCATTCCAGCATACCATTGCGAAGGGCATCTCTTCCGCGTTCCCTGGCTGAAGAAGGATGATCACCTCGCTTAATGAGCATTTACCCCCTACGACCGCCGGTGGCCTGTTGATCACGACGCTAGATGAGTGAGCTTTCTCAAATTGGTGCGCTCTGGGCAGCAGAAACCCACGTCCTTACCTAGGTCCCTAGCTTACGATTTGATTCCGAGGCTTCACGGACACGGGCATATGCAGGTAATAGACCTCAATGATGATCTGTTCACCAGTCGTGGATGGGATTTGCTGAATATTCGTGAAGATACCTCCACCACATGGGAGCGACAGCGTCGATCAAACCTGGCTGACGCTGTCGCCCAAATCCTCCTGAAGCGAGGAAAGACACCTTTTAGTCTTAAGATGCTCATATAAATCGCCTCTCCCCTTCCAGGGACTTCCCATGGCCCAGTCTCTAATCTAATCCCAGCCAAGCTAAGCCACCATGAACCGAAACCCAGGATGGCGCACCGCTGCTGCTGCTGCTATAGTGGCTCTCGCTACCATCGCAACAGCGGACATCTGCTCCACTCTCAACGCGCAGGGCATCGAGATCCAAAGCACCTGGGCCTATGACTACACCCTCGAGCTACAGGATTACTGGTCCGTGGCATGTGGCGACCTCAAGCCGAAATGCATTGCCTACCCTTCGAGCGCGCAGGAGATGTCTCAGATCGTCAAGACGCTGCACAAAACCGACGATCTCTTCGCGGTGAAGTCCGGTGGGCATATGCCGAATAATGGCTTTGCGAGTATTCACGGTGGGCTGCTTATCTCGACGAAGCGCCTGGACGACGTTATCTACAACGAGGACGATCAGACCGCGGTAATTGGCCCGGGGCTTGAATGGGAGGCTGCGCAGAAGGGCCTCGATGATCTGGGGACTGGGAGAGCGGTGGTCGGTGGGAGGCTGGGGGGTGTAGGTGTTGGGGGGTATATGCTTGGAGGTAGGGAGGCTTCGGGTTGTGGCTGAAGAAGGATCTAATGTGACGAGTAGGTGGATTGAGCTTCCTGAGTTCCCAGTATGGATGGGCTGCGAACAATGTCGTCAACTTTGAGGTGGTCCTCGCGGATGGAAGCATCGTGAATGCCAACGCAAAACAGCATCCCGGTCGGTATTAAGGAGTTGCCCTTTATATATTCAGTGGGCTGACCAGATGCCAGATCTCTTTGCTGCTCTCAAGGGAGCTGGAAATAACCTTGGCATCGTCACCTCGTACACCCTGCAGACGCATCCCATTTCGAAGGTCGGTATATTTCTCTCTATTGCAATCCATCGACTCTAATAGACATAGGTATGGGGAGGAAATTACATCTTCACTCCCGACCAAACCTCCAAAGTCCTCCAGGCTGTCCGCGATTTCACCGAATACTACCCCGACGACAAGGCAGCTATTATCGTAACTGCAGAGCATGCCCTGCTGATAAACACCTGGATTATGTTCGTGTTCTACGACGGCCCGGAACCGCCCCAGGGTATTTTCGATAACTTCACAGCGCTGAACCCGACCGACACCACGAAAACATGGGATAGCTACTATGATCTTGTAAGTTTTGTCCATGATAATACCAGATTTCCCTCTAACAGCAGGGACAGCTCAAAAGCAACGACTTCTTCATCTTAAAGTAAGTGGCTTGAAGTGATATTTCCTCCTTGTACCAACACTGACCTGACTGTCAGGGGACAACGATATACCATCGCAACTGAAACGACCCCCCTACCTCCTCAAGAGGTCGGTGCAGATGTCATGCAAAGCTACTATGACCATTGGTTCAACATCACCACCACGGTTCTCGGGGTTCCGAGTATGATTGGGTCTATGGCACTCCAGCCCTTGCCCCGTCGCATCACCAGCAAAGCCAAGGAGCGAGGTGGAGTAAGTCCTCACCTACCTACCTCAGTGCGACAAATCGAAGAATCGATCTAAATCTAACCCTTTGACTTGACGTGGCTTGATAGGACCTCCTCGACTTTCCCACCGACCAGGACTACATCATCATCGAGCTAGACTTTTCCTACGCTTTCGCCGCCAGCGACAACGAAATCGACAACGCCAACAAGAACCTGTACCGGGGCTTCGATAACTTGATCTCAGGGTCTATCGACGATGGCGTTTTACCGGATGTCTACCGGCCCTTGTTCATGAATGACGCGTACTACCCGCAGGATTACTGGGGACGCATCAGCCCCGGGTCCCGGGGGCTAGCGCTCGAGGCGAGAAAGAAGTACGATCCCAAGAAGTTCCTCCAGACTCGCACCAGTGGGGGATGGAGGCTGGGATAAATCTAAACTGGCTGATCTATCATCGATATATAGAGCCTCGCCATGGGTGAAACAAGGGCAGTGAACTTAACGCCTCGAATACCTATAAGGCGTAGAACATATATATCCATATCTATCTATCTATCTATCTAACCATATATAATAAATCGCCTAGACTTTTGAAACCCATCCACCAAGCCACAAAATCTAAAATCCCACCGTACAGGCGCTCCATATACTTAGAATAACAGCTCGGGGCAGCAGCCCTGCCCTAAGAGTCTCCGCTAGCTCCCCCCAAGATTAGGTATACTTGGATCCACGGAATCTATTGGCCAACATGCGGCTGAACCGCGTTTCACCACGAGAAACCTCCCTTTAACTATGGAGTCACCAGGCGCCAAAAGGCCGTGTCAGGGTCGGATTAAGCTCTGGTGGTTGTTGGCTGAGAATGCACGGCGGGGACGAGCTGCTTCGATCTCCAAGCGCCGGGGTGGAGACCTTCCTCAACCCACTTACCTTACTTACTTTACCTACTATTATTATTATTATTATTATTATATTTTCTTCTTCTTGATTAAAATAGCTAATTCTATCTAGTATAGGTACTAGATAGCTGTAGCTAAGCTCGATGCTTCACCTATAAGCGCCACTTCGCTTCACTCTCCCTCTCCCCTTCAGGCGTCCATCGTATCGTATCATGTCGTGTTGGCCATCCTGGCGCTTGAATGATCGTCGTCTGTATCCTTGCGCTCCTGTTTCATGCAATGAGATACTTTCTTGGGAGAGTTGGACAGAGATTCTAGACCTAGACCTGGACCTTGTTTTTTGGCAGGGTACTAATTATATGTTGTTCTAGACTTGGGTAGGGTTTCTTTGTTATGGCTTTCCTGTTATATAAGAAGGGGGACAGACAGGATCGCATGGCTTTGTAGAAAATTTTTCCTTCATCAGTCAATTAATTAATCAATTCGTTCAGTCTTATTCCTTTTTTTTTTTTTCAACTCTATTTCCTTTGTTTCTTTTCCTTATATCATTCTTGCTATACTTTTCGCTCCTTGTTTGTTTTGGGGGTTATTGTTGATTGCATTTTACTCTTGCATCTGCATCTGTATCACGTCGAAAGCGTATATATATATATACTCGCATTTGGCATCAACGACCAATCCTCCTGCTGGCAGTTGGATCATAGTTACCTTCCCTACTCTCGACGATCGACACGAATTTCCCTATATTTTAACGGTCTATTCCTGAACCCAAAATGGTCAAATACGGTGCGCTAGGCGCAACCTTCGCCATCGCCCGCATCATCCAAACCTGCTCCCTCATCGCCGTCATCGGTCTCACAGCCAACTTCATCGCCGAGATCGTCTCGTACGATGCGACTCCCCCGGGGATCTTCATCGGGACAATCACAGTCGTACGTCCCTTTTCCCGCTCCCTTCCCGCTCCCTCTCCAACTGGTCCCCTGCATACTAACATAGCTCGTTGGGTGATTGATGGCGAAAGACCTGCATCGCCGTCGTCTACTGCATCATCTCCTCGATCCTCTTCCTCGACGACATCCTTCCTTTCCTCGCCTGCGCCGCCATGGACTCGCTCGTCCTGATCGCCGTGATCGTGGTGGCCGTCATCGTCGGCAAACCGCTCTCGTACCTCGACTGCAACGAGATCGGGGATTTAACCGGGAACGGGTCCTCCGCGTATACTTTTGCCACGCGGCTCGATAACTATCTGGGCCATCTGAGCGGGAGACTCGAGTATGATAATTGGATTGGGGCGTCGAGGAGTGTTTGTTTAGAGGCCAAGTCGATTTGGGGGTTGAGTATTGCTATGTGGTGAGTTTCCTTCCCTTTTTTTTTTTTATTTTTATATATATGTTGGGTATGGGTGAAGCTGATGGTTGAGTGTCGTTGGGGTAGTATCATGTTCTTTTTCACGGCTATTTGCTGTGCAGTTCTCTGGCGTCAGAAGAAGGCTATTGGTGGTAGTGGTGGTGGAAAGGGAGAAGAGTGAAGGAGTTGACGACGATGATATATTTTCCAAGTTGCTTTCTCTGTTATGATGACTGACTGGCAACATCTGCGCCTGGGCATTTGAAGATTTGCTTCGTCGATTAGGTGGTGATCCTTCCTTTCTTCCTTTCTTCCTTTCCTTCTTATTGTTGCGTGTCCTGTCATTCCTTCGATTTGTGACTTCTGATTTGAATTCGTTCCTCCCCTAATACTCTGATTTATCACCCTGCAAAACCAAGCGATCCAACCCAAGCCAAAATGCGTCAGATATAAGAACCCTGCCCTCTTCGTCAATCCACATTAAACTCGACCTCAAAATCAAATGAAATTTTTAATAATAACTCACCCAAATACCCCCGTCCACCCCATGTGAAGTAAAGATGAGTAAATAAAGTAAATCATTCACCCAGAACTAACAGGCGGGATAATCGCCACCTCATCCCCAGCCCCAATAACGACACTGCTGCTGGCATCCTCGACATCGACGTATCCATCGCCTACGCTCACGCTGCAGCTATTGAGCACTTTTTCGCGGATCCCGGGGTATTTGGCCTCGAGGGTTGAGAAGAGTTGCGAGAGGGGGAGCGGGGCGGGGAGTTGTTCGGTGGGTTTGCCGGTGTAGGAGGAGGCGGTGGAGAAGTAGTGGATCTGGAAGGAAGTCATTTTGATTCTTTTTTCTTTTCGCTCGGTTCGTTTTTGATTTGTTTTTATAGGGTTGAGTGAGCTGGGATGGGGTGAGTGTCGTTTGGGTTGAAGAGGGGGGATGAGATGGTGGTGGGATGGATTTGGAGAAGTTGTGGCGGTGCGGGGTTGTTCAGATTTACTTGGAGGCACTGGACGATCTGGAACCACAGGATAACCTGGAAGCTAAGATAGTTTGGAATGAATGAATGGATGAATGAAGCATTATGTACATGGAAAATAAATAAAATCGTTCATTGCGCTCGTATCATGGATGCAGACACCCCCCTTATTTACCCTCAGCAAGCTCTCTAAACGCAGTTACGAGATCCTGTCGAAGATCCTCCCAGTTCTCCAACCCAACACTAATCCGCAGCAATCGGGGGTCCACGGTCTTATCAGACATCCTCCGCCATTCAATCAGGGTCTCGACGCCACCAAGGCTTGTGGCATGTTGGAAGAACGCGAGCTTACTCGGGAGCTTTCGAGCCAAGTCCTCATCCCTCATAATAATGGAAAACACAGGGCCAAACCCGTTCGGCAGCTGCTTCAACAACCACGACTCATCCGCCTTCTGGAGGCTCGAATGGAAGATCTTTTCCAAAACACCCTGTGTTGCAGCTTCGTCGCTACCAGCAGCAACGTTTTGCGCTCCCAGAGCGTTGCTCAGCCATGAGACAAGTTTCGTCGCGTTCTGGCTTTGGCGTTGCACCCGAACCTCCAGGGTTCGCAGGCTTCGAACACCCAACCAACTTTCCATGTTTCCCATCACACTCCCCAAGAACACTCGATCCTGGAACAGCCGTCTCACCCAGTCTTTACGTTGCGCGGCGAGAACTCCGCAGAGCACATCGCTATGGCCTCCAAAGTATTTAGACCCAGAGTGCATCACCAGATCGGCGCCCCATTGGAATGGATCCAGAAGTGGAGGGGGCGCAAACGTAGCATCGATAATAAGATAAGCCCCTCGAGAGTGCGCTTTCTGCGCGTATTTCTCAATGTCGAACGAAGTTCCGTCGGGATTGACAGGAGTTTCCAAATGTATAACATCTCCTGCCTCCAATTGCTCGGCCGGGCAATCCAAGTCTAGCTTCTGAAGCCCGGTCAATCGACTAACCATCTCAATCACACCATGGCACCCGTGATAACCATTCCCAATCGCAATTCGGCGGGGATTCAGGAGAACAAGCGCCGCGTGGAAAGCAGAAAGCCCGGATGAATAGCTGACAGCCTCCCCGTTGAGGAGCGAGGAAAGAATAGTTTCGAATCGAGTTGGATTTGGCGCGGAGAGACGAGAGTATACGTGACTGGTTATATCCTGATCATACAGTAAAATATCAGTCAGACCGCTCCATCGACATCAAATATTCTAAGTACGGTCAAACTCACACCACTGAGATCATCTAAAGGCACCAATTCCTCCGGATTATTGGAGTACCGGAACGTGGTGGAAACATGTAGTGGAGGAGCCACATCCGTTACCACATTCAGTACATCATCTGCATGCAGAGAGCGTGTAGATGCGCCCATAGGTCGGTCGACCGGTGACATTTCAACAAAGAACTAAACGAAAAAAAGAAAATTGACAGGGGTATGTATATATAAGAAGGGGGGTAAAAAGAACAGAGAAAACGGTGGGTATGAGTGAGGAAGAGGGGTAGAGTGGCTTGGGAGGATCGACCGCAAAGATGCCTGGCGGAACGGTGCACGTGACTAATGGAGTGGATAACCAATGATTGCGTGACAGACACACAGCTCGAGTCGCGCAACCCGTGGATCACAACTGTGGGTATCGAATGTCCAATGCCGTGGTTATCGTCGCAAAGACGCCATCCTGGAGGGCTCGCGGACGGACCCTGGAACCGCCGCCTGAAAGTTTGAGCGATCTAACCCAAGTCAGTGCTGGAATTCACCTCGAAGTAAGAAAGGGAACAAGAAAACGTACCAGCCTCCGAGTCAAATACTATGGAGATATCATCATGCTCAATCGGGTATTCAGGCATATCCAAACAGACAAAGTCAGAACCGGGATCATTGTCGGTCTTTGGTAGGGCGAATTTGGCGTCGACAATTCGCACACAAAATTTCCCAGATCGGTTAAAGCTCTCCAAGGTGTCTGTGCCTTTCAGAACAAAGTTCATACATTTCCCATGGCTGAAGTCACTGAGGAAGGCGACAAGCTGAATCACTTTGTCCTGCCGAACAATTTGAATCCGAGCTAAACTCGATTCCCATTTCTTAGTAATTGGGACCACCATCCGACGTCGTGATATCATGAACGAGGAAGCAACACTGTAACCCAATTAGTTTCGGTCTACACATATTTTTAAATTCAATGGCAGAGCGATTGCATACCTGTCGAATAACACGGTGAAGCCTGTTACGGCAGCTTGGAATGTGTGAAGACCTAGAAAACAAATAAGCATGGATTCCGGAGGACAGAGTCGAGACAAAGCGGGTTACCTTTCAATGACGTGAAATCAAACCTTCGGACCATTGGCTTGGTGGTTGCAACCTGAAGGAGATCTGTGTACTTGGCCGGTATCTCGGGGGGGACAAGGTTTTCCGCCACAGAAACAGTCAGGTCAAGCTGCGCCGGTCGGTACAGACTGAGGCCTGTCCTGTTACCGACATCAAGGCCGAGTCTCAATTCGCCAGGCCCTAGTAATGCTGTCAGCAGCAGTTAAAAAGCAGTTGTGCTAGGACATACCTAGATTGAAACGGTCGGTAACAGACCCCCATTCCGTCGCTACAAAGGCTCGTAGGTTCTCTGAAAGAATGGTCGGTCCATAGCCATGGTCAACTAAGTCATGCTCCTGGTCGATAATGGACACGGTACCAGCGGGGAATTGAAGATACCCCTTCGGCGGTTCACCACTCAATCGATCTCCTGGCTGCTCGATGGAAAAGGCGCGAATTGGAATATCGGAGATCTTGAATTCTTGGTCCCTAGCTGTCATCGCCAGGAGTCGGGAATGCAGTGTGTTACGCTCCTGGACATCCTGGAAGGTCATTAACATGGACCGGGTTCGGCCATCCTCTGTCACCTTCAGCAAAAGAGCTGGCGCCCCATCTTCACCTCGGAGGAGGCCGAAGACTATCGGTGCCCCATAGCCCAAGATATGCCGCACGTTGCTAAGGGTCTTGACTTTCGGGCTTGTCAGAATCGCGATTCGGAAACCCCGGTGGGCATTCCTAGTACCAGTTCCCTCGGTGACTTTCACTGATCGTTCAAATAGTCGAAGACGGCACCGCTCAATCGACTCCTGGGGAAATGTTTTAGGCGTCCCAGGATCCATGTATTGAAACACCTTCAGAGTGCTCTCGAATATCATGGACTCGCCCGGTTCTGACTGGAGGCTGGCTTCGGTTTTCAGGGTATACTGCACGATATTCCAAAGGGTCTTGAAATCCTCTTCACGGAACATTACATCCAACTCAAAGCCACGAGGTAGTTTGACCCTCATGGAGTGCGACCTGACCTGCCAATCGACGTCGTCCCAGGTAGGTCCTTTCTTTCTATCGGACTGGATCAAGACATTGACGAGTTCACTCTGGCTAGAAATAGCGGCCAAGACATACCAGTCCGCACGGTCGCGAATTATAGACAAGGCACAGGGCATCGAAAACTGCTGTGTGTCGTCTTCACTTGAGCTTACACAGATTTCCACAAACATATTGCCATAGCTGAAATAACGGCTGGTATCACCAAGAGGCATCGTTTGTACGAAAGTCGGTCCTTTTCCGGGTTTGTCGACCAGCATCGATCGTGAGGTTGCTCCGGAAAGGACCGCAGACACATCAGGCGCAAAGAAGGGGTATCTGATCCACACGCTAGTATCGGCATTGATAGAATCTCCATCGGCAGTGAGGACAGAAAGAATGTTGTTTCTCTTAATAGACACCGCTAATGACCGCAAATGGCTCATTATTAACTGATGCAATCCCAGGTAATCGGCCAGTTGCTGATTACCCGTTGTACTAGCAACAGCCATCAATGCGTCAATACTCATAGCACCATATCGAGTTAGCTCCTCATGCTGCGGGATGATGGTGTCGTTGATCCATAAGGCCTTAAGAAGATCAATCACAGCTTGTTTTGCGCTCTCCGGAGAGGAGCGTTGAGATGGTCTTGAGCCCGAGCTCGGAGGCCGGGATCGCGCGTACGCTTCTAGTCTCTTCTTTCCACACATGAACCACCACACTGCAGCTCTCATCCATTCGCCAAGAGATGTTTCCATTAAGGGCTTCACTTTTTCTGCAGAATACCGGACTTGACTGGTGTATTGTTTTCCGTATGATTGAAATTCTGTAAAGGCTGTATCGCCAATTTGGGTCGCAACAGCCCGTAATGAAAGCTTGGGGGGCTGGGGAGATGGATTGCGGCTATTCTGACGAACCGAGCCGTCATCGGAAACACGGCTGGAGACGGGTTGCGATTTAGGAAGAGAGAGGCCACCCAAATTGCTACCAGTTGTACGACCCGATGCAAGAAATTGATCATCAGGGTGCATGTTGCGAGATGTTTGAGGACTCGAAGGCCCCCGGACACTGTTTGAAGGGGGTGTAGATTCGGTGTCAGAAACCGGAGGAGTCTCATACATCGAGTTTGGACTGTCCGGGGAACCACCATTCACGGGTGAGCCGGGCTCTTCGTATCCATGTTGCAACGCACGGCCTTCCTCAGCTTGCATCTTCGCCCGCACACGTTGAGCAAACGAGTTAGACTCGGCAGAAGCCCGGAAAGACAAGCGGGAGCCACTTTCGCCCAGATTCAGTGTCATGAGGAAATCTGAATCTTGTGTGTTTGTTATAAGTGGCGGCCTCCAATTGGCATCGTTCCTGACAGCACGCGTATCCTTCCTTTCAAGACCTCTTTGGCGGGGTACAGGCCCATCTCCACTTCCGAATGAGGTATCTACTCGGAGTGGGGATGCCTCGTGCTGGGTGCTGTCCAGGTCACTCAAATAACTGGGGCTTCGAGTTCGGCCACGGTTACGGGATATTTCTATCGTGGGTTCCTCCGATTCATCGCCACCTTCCCCAATCACCTCAGGCTCCTGATTGGCGAATTTCACCCTCAGGCCTTTTCTGGCACGGGTCTTCGGGAGTGGCTTCGGAATGCTCACTGGAGGGTAAGAATCCGCAACCGAGGAGGGGTTCGAAATTGGAGATGTGCTTTCAAGGGTTTTTAGACGCTGAAGTTCTTGCGTGGACGGCCACCGGTTTGAAACGTCCAGGCGAGGGGGCGCAGGACTCTCCCTCTGACTGGGAGCTACTGGAAGTGGACCATGGGATATGGAATTCGTGCGAGCACTGGCCAGGAACGCTTCAATTTGTTGGTCCGTCGAACCCTTGTTCTTATCCTTTGAAAACAACTTCTCTCTCCACTTTCTTGCTGTAGCTGCCGGCTTGCGTTCGCTGTCAACGAATGACAAAGGTTCATCTGTAGACATATCGATCGTTATCAAACAGAAATGCTTTCTCGAATTGTATGCAGGTTGCTATAGTGCATTGCAGGCCTAGCAAGATCAAATACCAACGGTATTTGGGAGTTGGGGGCCTCCTCCGTATACTCGGTATACCCCACCTAAATCAACTCCGCAGGTGGAACCAAGGGGGGGGTAAAAGAAAAAGCGCTGGATACACCAGTTTTTAGTATCTGGGCGAGCAGTCAATTCTCTTGGGTCGGTAAAGGTTTGAAGTTGTGAGATCAAGGTCAGGATAAGGGCGCAAAGGACTAGGGAGGAGGGTGAGGCGCAGAACAGCAATGGTGGGATGAATAGGTGACTCCTAGGGTGATATGGTCGGAGAGGGGAGTTGATTTCGAGATTGAGAGGAGCGAGAATGGCACAGGTTAGTGTTGCTGAGAATAGACTGAAGGGCAGTGTTCTAAACGATTTGCAACAAGCCAATTCGTGCGACAGCCAGATTCGATTGCCTTCGTTGTCGCAGGTGGTGTGGAGTCGGGGATGAGCGATCTACCGCAACCAATTATTTAGTAGCCATTCAGAAACCAGCAATCTGGGGCCAGCGAAGGGGGTATTTGCACAACTTCAGGGGGAGGGAGGGGGATAGGAAGGTACCCGGGAAAGAAAGCAGGTCGTAGGCCAGGTAGATGAGGGCAGGCCAGATTCAAAGACACAGATAATAAGGGAGCCTGAAGCAACAGCACAGACTACTAGAAAGAGAAGGAGAAGAGAGAGGGAGTGGTTATCCAAGCTGTGCCAGCAGCTGCGAATTTGGTTTTTCGAGGCAGACAACACCCCCAACCCAAGGCAATCTGAATATGAAAGGGAAAAGCAAAGTCAAGGAGAAAGAAGAAACCCCGAAAAACATGTGGGCATACGACAACCTGTGCTATTAAACCTCTCCCCGACCGAAGACGGGTAACTCTTTAGTCAACCTTTAGCAGAGCAAGCGCCCACTCTTGCGCCGCCCCCCTCAGTTGCTATGTCCACACGTCGCGACTACTATTATTATTACCTACTGTTTTATTATCTTATTCATGCCTCCGTGCTGTGGTACTCGTATTATTGTCATAATTATTCTAGGTATCATCTCTGTGTCCGACTACATACTATTTTAAATTCTCGCCACCACTCCACATTACATTCTCAATGACCCAGTGCAAGAATTGCCCGTCGTTTGTCAATCACGTGTGTGGGATAATCCTCAAACCTGCTCTTGATCCATCATTAGTATTCAGTTCGTCTGCCCCGTTGAAACAAACAGGGTGTGCTTATAATTTCAACCTATTATCGAAGGGCTTTATCCCCTTTTTTTGATTGCTACCCTAACACTTATCATCCTTTATTAGCCCTCTAATTAGTATTAATTTTGTCAACGGTCAGCTAATCATTTGACTCCCTTCTCTTTGCTCCTATCTTCAAGTGGGCGTTCCTGAACTCTATAGAGTATTCATCAAAGGGCTCAGAAGGCGGCCCGAGAGCGCTAGGCCAGTATTCGAGAGATCAATTACGATGAACCCTCTCTTTCCCCTAGCCTCGAGGAATTATATTTGCAATCACGAGCGCATATATCACCTACAAGTTGAAGGAGGCAAGGCAAAGGTTCTCGTCCCTGTTCCCCCTGCTGTTAATACGATACACAGCACAAATTTGAAACTGACGTGGACTCGTGAGACCCGATTCAACCCATAATAAAACCCCTGTGCATTATTAGCGCAATTGCAGTTATCTTAGGAACAGATCAAACTGTTCCTGGACCAATAATCAATCAAGAGACCCACTGCTTTCCCATGCGATCCATTGGTAGGAGTGCAAAGGTCAAGCCCTCCCGTCATCTTGAAACTAGCCTATGCCCGTCCCAGCTTCGCCCCTCCCCTTCCTAGGCTTCTTTCAGGCATCCTCTGATTGCCCAGCGGGCCTTTCAACGAGCCCGCCCGAACCTTCGGTCTCATAGCGGTTTCTTGGAGAAGAGCCATTGACGATTATGGCAAACCCATAAAGGGGTATCTACCATGGCAGTTACTCAGCTGGCAGTAAGGCGAGCCGAGCTCTTGAAGGCCCAAGGGTTCTGGAGAAGCTGGTCAGTGGAGTTTTCGCGTGAAGATTGGGGAAGACAACAATGGTATCAACAACAACAAAGAGGTAAGGATAAAAATTGCTTCAATAACCCCACAATCCCAGTCAAGATTTTCTCTTCATCAGCCATCTAAATAACAATCGTCGATACATTGCCCAAAAAAGGTCACTGCTCCTGAGTCTAAGTAGAGATTCACTCTGAATTGTCCAAGCTTACAAGACAAACTTCAATGGTAGCGACTTCCATGGTAATCACGGAAATTAAAGATGGACCAAATACATTCCTGCCTTAGCATCTACCTTTCCCTCACACTTCTCTTTCAGGCAGCACAGTAACTGTTTATTTCGTACTTGACTGCTAAAACCATAAAAAGCATATCTGAAATTCCGAATCAACGGCTTTTCTTAATGAACCTCTCGACAGACACATGCCCCATTTTAAAAATAGAGGTTTCAGCCACAAAAGAACACGGCACTTGGTCAGCGCCCAACAAGAATAATTCCCCAAGCATCGTGGCTAATTTAATTATAAGTTCCTCGCAATGGAGTCTTCATACGATTGTTAAAATGCACAAGCCATCAAATTATGCCAAATAGCTTGAAGGCTGGAGCGCACCTCGGCTTGCCTTTTTCATCCATTCCGGCCATAGTTGCAACATCCTGGGATAATCACACTCCTACAGCAGCTGAGAACAATACTGAGCCTCAGCCATAAATCAGTATCTGGCATGCTCTGCGCGATAATGCAAGTTCGCCTTATTCTTCAACTCAAACCATATCATTGCTGTGTTGGTTTACAAGGTAACATCATCATTTCCCGCTGTGGATTGGAAAGCCGTCCACGGTGATAACTGACTTGGCTCATGTCGATCTTCTCGCCAACAAACAGAGATAGATGTCTTGCTAATATGACGCCAGCGTTGAGATTTTTCTAATCTGACCAGTGACCACTTCCCTTTCCTCCACTCTCACCTTATTTCTCACAATACCGTAAATTATTTCATTTACATCATCAAAAGTCGTGAGAAATTGATAGTGTATATGTGCACACAATGGACCTGGAAAGTCCCCTCCACGGGCAGTAGTTTTTTTCTTTTTTTTTTTCAAAAGCTAGAAGTTGAAGCTGATTGAAAATTTTTCAATACCCTGCAGCCAGTGGCTTGAGATCGACCAGTTTTCATGCAGAGTGGTGGGCTCATTCAGCTTTCTTCAACGTGGTATGCGAGTTTGGAATTCGATAACTATGGATAGGTAGATAATTGATAGAGGCTTCGTTGGCCCTTGCCTTAATTCACTTGAATACAGATATCATTTCAGCTGAGGCAGGGTCATCCACAATTTACTATAATATATTACCGAGGAGCCGACTCCAGGCATAATGGGAAATTAAAAGAGATGATCAGCTCCCACTCCTAAAGCTGGCACCCTTGAAGTGAGGACTTTTATAAGGCAGGGTTTTATTGGCAGTATCCTAATAGAAAGTTAAATTGAATCATTCCATCCCTTTGAGTAAAGAAGAAGTATCGCTAGATCCGAACACTCTGATGGTTCATCTTTCCACCCTCAATAATGTCAAAATATATATCTCCCTACAACCTAGGTCTTGTAAAACTAAACTTCACTAGGGAATAGGTATATATTATCTCCTCGGCAAGGGGCGGTTCTCCAATGTAAAATGATAACAGCTATCCCATGAAGATCTAGATTAATGGTTTATAAGTGAACATTATATCTAGGGATAAAGCAAGGAAACCCCAAGTATACAGTAGTTGTTCGATACCACGGTGATATTCGGCCACCCTCACTATGAGGGAATTTGACTTGTCTAGATACTGTTGATTAGCACCTTATTCGCCCAGCGAACACGTTATATTACTTAAGAAGGTGCCATTCTTTCAAATGAAGGACCTGGTAAAAACTTAGAGGTAAATGAATAGAGAAATAAAGGCTTGTCTGGGTTCAGAACCTGAAGTCGGTCTTTTCCTCCTGACTATGGCCAAGTGTGTATGCGAGATTGCCAAAGGAGAAAGGACTTGGTATTAATTTTTAGTCTTGTCATAGCTCTGGATGAGAAACCCGCCATACCATAATAATACCTGGATGCTCTTTATCTGGCCTCCAAGATGCCATCCTTGGGGGAATTATGAAGTCCCTCCTTTCCTGGTTACTTTCCAAGGCCGTCATAGTACTACTCGGAAGATGAAGGGTAAATAGATCTCTAGTCTCAAGAAGGATGTCTTAATATAGAATATGGCCTCGAGACCCCCCCCCAAAAATCTAGAATCCAGAATTAAACTTAGGTAACTCAGACATTGAAAAAGATTGTGGATCCAGTCAACGGGTTTTTCTGGCATCTGGAGCTGCTTTCAAGTTCGAGTTTTGGTAGACAATAGAAAATTCCTACGGGAAACAATTGAAACAAGAGGGCGGGGAAGCGACAGAAGAAACACATGGTTGAGAGGGATAATAATAGCGACCTGGCTAAGACAAGTTGACAACTGTGAAGGGGGAGGTCTCAGACATTCTGGGCGGAGTTAACCCAGTCAGAGTGGGTGGGAGGAGGAGGCTCTCATATAGGGAGCTGGTTAGCTTGCACGAAGGAAGCTAGCGTTTCCAAGTTTAGAAGTTCTCCGCTGCCATCACCGTAGCAAAGTGAGCAAACATGGCGGCGCAGTCAGCACCCGGTAGACTAGACCAGTAGACCTCCGTTTTGGTTTTGTCTGGTTTTCGCATTCCAACTATTCCAACCTTTTTTTTTCTTTTATTTTTTTTCCCGTTTTTCTTTCTCCCCTTCCCCTACCAATAATGCCTTCTGGGCCCTAAATCTAACCCATCGAGCTAGAAACTGCTTTCACTCTATTCTCGCCACTGCCGCCGTCTGTGTTTACACCCTTCCCGACCAGCAATCCTTCCCTCCCCACCATTCCCCGAAGTTATGGTCCGCATCCCCTGCTCCAATCTGGGGGAGCTAGAGGAGTAATTCACTTCAACTTACAAATAGTCTCTGAGCGGTTTTTCGAGATTACCGACTCCGGGTTACGACGAATATTTTACAAAACATTGCTGGGTTCGGGTTAGGGTGTTTTTGGAGGGTCGCGACTAATACGAGCTTAAATCAGGCAACAACCGAGCTGTGAATCTTGGACGCTCGTGGGGAGAGCTTGGACAACGTGGATTGAATCGTCGACACCCTTAGGGGGCTGACCTCCCCAAGGAGGTCATCCCATCGACATAGGACGGCCGCGATGAGTCTGGGTCGTGATGTACGACGGCGCAATGAACCTGGTTCGACCGCTGCCTCCTGGCGGCACGCGTTAGTAGGATTTGAAGCTGAGAACCACTCCTCCCATCGCCAAAAATGGCGGAAGATCGTGCGGCGGCGACCGCAAAAATTTTGGTTTCTCGATGGCGGAGTTAATATGGCGCTGATTGTACTGCTGATGACTCTGCTGGCTCCGAGTTATGCTGCTCTGCTGAATTTCGAAAATTGCTTGCCTGAAAGTACTCTTGAATCGAGCCCGCGGAAACTGCAGTTTGTGCCACTCAATGTGGCTGCTACGTTCGACCTGGAGAACCCTCTGTATCCTCTCAATGTGACGGTTTACGGCAACGTATCTGGCACTGCCGATCAGCAGGAGTCCTATCCAGCGCCCGACGATCCACAGTGGTTGGATGTCAATAATACCTTAGGGAAGATCGTAGATTTGGGCGTTGCCTACACGACCCTCTTTACATCTATTAATGTTGTTAGTTTTCAGCCTTACAGCCTTCCTTCGAGGTTCTGTGACTCTGTCCTTGATGATCATGGAAAGTGCCCGCTGGGTCCAGTGTTCTACGCCAACGCGTGAGTTGTCTTTGGTGTTAATGCCTATTTCTGTGCCTTGTCCCTCGACAATGATTGCTAATTTATGACATTTCCCTTCGATCAGATCTGACCTCTCCTCTCTCCGAGCTTTCTCTATTGAGCATGATATGTTGTCCTCTTATCATTTTGCTACTATGTCAACAAAGTTCAGGATAGTATCTGGCGCCGCATCTGCTGCTGAACTCGGATGCGTAACCGTTAGTGTTACTCCGGATCTAGGCGCGTCCTTGAAAGGCGCATTGGCTTTCGTACCGTTGGCTATTCTCATTTTAGTAGGATTTGCCACTATTTTTGCCGCAATCTACAGTCCATGGGGTACGACAGATCCGTTTCAGTGGACGAGTAACTACGGTCGTGATGAGGACATTCTCCGGCTTGTGACGCCGGGATTCGGGGATTGTCTCCAGTACATACAGTTTATCGTCCTTACAGGTTCATTATCCTTGAACTACCCTGGATTTTATCAACCGGTGGTCAGCCAAGCTGCATGGTCTACGCTTATGTTTAATCAGAGTTTCCTGAACCCAGGCCATGAGCAGAACCCTGTGGTAGACGGTATCTACGCGGTCAATGCAACTTACGGACTGGATAGAATATCGCAGTATGTCGGTATGGACGCTGCAAGAGATATTTGGCCTGGAATGATGGTCTGGCTGCTTGTGGTCCTTGTCATAATTACGGTTATAATACAGGGTGCCTTTGGATTTCGCTGGCTCCATCGCGAACTCACGAATGTTCCCGAAGAGGATCTTCGTTCGAAGAATATGCCATTCACTGTTGGAAATATCATCCGAATTGTGGGCAATTATCTTTTCCTGCCGCTTATTTCGCTATCCTTTTTCCAACTGGTCATTGCACGCGACTCTCCAGCGTACTCCGTGGCCCTAGCCGCCCTGGTTATTCTCATTTTAGGAGGGTTTTTCGTCTGGGTGGGCCGATTGATTGTGACTACACGGCCGAAGTCTTACCTATTTGATGATTTATCAACTGTGCTTCTATACGGTCCGTTATATAATACCTTGTGTGATGATGCGGCTGCGTTTGCGATTGTCCCAGTTTTCATATCCTTTATACAAGGAGTTGCAATCGGTGCCCTTCAACCGTCAGGCATAGCACAGATTGTCCTCCTAGCAGTGTGTGAGGTTGTTTTTATCTTGACCATCTTGGCTTTCCGCCCATTTCCGTCGCCGTCTTCCATGAACCTTTACCATATTTGTTTTTCCATTGTCAGATGTCTCACAATACTTCTTAGTATTGTCTTTGTTCCCTCACTTGGCATTTCACAAGCCGCCCGCGGTTGGATAGGTTACATTATTCTTATCCTCCATGCCCTTGTCCTGGTGTTTGGATTCTTCCTGAACGCCTTGCAGACCATAATTGAAGTTGTCGCGCGGTTGGCTGGTGCTGGTGGTAATGAAGGTGGCGTTACTCGTGGTGGACTCGTAAAGGTTTGTCAAAACTCTCCAAGCGTTCATTTTCCTTTCGCTCCAAGCTACAGCAGATGAGATTCACATTTTTCAATCAGCTGATTTTTTTTATCAATAGGTCTTTGGCATGCGGCAACTGTCACGGCGTCTTCCAAGGCACGATACAGCAGCGCGTCAAAGTATGGGATCCGAAGCCGCAATATTGTCACATGGAGACGACCGGCTGTCGTCTCAATTCGAAGGGTCACGGCCCAGAAGCCTTTCAGGAAGCTCTGCGCTGTTATTGAACCGAGCTGGAGCGGGTGACGGCAGGACGAGTGCACTTTATGAATCTGGCAGTGCCTACGGAGGAACTCACAGTCGCGCCAATAGCAGTGGGTTATATACCCCTACAACCCCTGGGGGTTTCCATGCAGCGGGCTATCAAACCACAGGAAGCAACTCCCCTAAGATTGGCCCAGCTCTTGCTATGCACCCACACGATCCATACTATCGCCCCCCTAGACCGGCTCGTAAAAGAATGGCATCGGGTCTGTCTGAGGGCGGAGGAACGCCAACCAGCGTACACAGGGATGGAATCTACGCTGAAGCTGATGATGATATAATTGAGGGACCGTCTGTATCTGGCAGGGCGACTCCCACCCCAGCATACATCCCCGCACCCAAGGACGATATCGAATATGAGGACCCCCGGAAATCACGGAAAGATTATGCGGTCCGCGAAGTTGATTTCTATTATAGAGTCCGTGGGCCTCCATTATCTCATACCGGAACTCGGAAATTGAAAACCGGACCAGCAGACCCCACTGGCCCTGTCTCCTCGGCCACTGGGTTTTTCCGAAATTTGATGAGAGGGAAAACAAAAGAAAAAGGGAAAGGGTTCGAGGTGGTGCGAAGCACAAGAGCTCCACCACGTGCTGTTCTCCCAGAAGGAGAGGAGTTTAATGAGCCGTACTCGGATGAACCGATGGAGCAGACTGCCGCTGGCCACAAACGGCGACTCTCAGAGATTGATACTGCGTACCATGGTGCTGAGCGCGATGCCAGCAAACAACTTGGTGCAGCACGCATCAGCCTGCCTCCTCTTGATACTGGCGGCGATATCGAGCTTCCAAGTCGCATAGGCTCCCGCCGAAGTACTCAAGAACCTTTAGGGCCACCACAGATGTCTTCTGGCGCCGGAGACGACTCTCAAACGCGTGGCCCCGACAGTTCTGGGGCTCAAGATGATATTCTGTCTCAAGGCCCGCCTCCTGTGATTGTTGAAACCGTTCTCAGAGAACCCGAAGCCTTAACGCCAGGTAACGAATCTCCCATTTGGCCTGCTGGCCAGTTAAAACCTTTGTCTCATAGTGCTGGTCGGCTGCCGTTCAGCGCCAGTAGCTCCCCTTCAAGGGATCGTAACTACTCTCTTGCTTCAACAACAGCTTCCACCTCCTCCAGCCACCAACCTGCAGCCGACGGTACTAGACCAACTCGCGTGGATCGACCGTCGAGCGTGGGCTATGTAGCTCAGCATCGCACCCGAGACAACATCCGCGAAGCCCACGCAGGCGAGCCATCCTTCACAGAAAGCGCTGCGGAGCTTGTTGACGAGATAGTTCACGCGGAAGGGACCCGTTGAACACGATTCCCTTAATTATTGCTTACGTTACACATGATATGCACCCCCAGAATATACTTCGCGATATGTTTGTTGATTTTGCAACGTGCCGCTTTTTATCTATGTACCTGATATCCATGTGACGAATCTCCTTTTTGTTTTCTGTTTTCCCCGGACAGAAGCGTATCCTGGCGTTGGTATTCTGTGCCTTAATTATCTGATGCAGTTCAGATTTCCCAATCTGCTATACGTGTCATACGTGCTTTTATCTCGTTTCTTTTTCGTTTGCAATCTCTCTCCTGCTAGCTCCGAGCAACAAACTGGAGTTGGTCTGAACCCCGTTGTGATGACGGTTCTTTTGAATCGTAGGCTGTTAATCAGTCAACCCTGAACAGAGCAGAGCCTCTGTTGTATATTTTGGACGCTTCTCTTCATGTATGGACTGTCGGGAAATATATTATCTAATTCTTCATCTAAATTCCTGTAAAGTGAAAGTGTACCCTACTTCAACTTACCTTATCCTGAAAATGAGTATAAGGATCACGTGATAAACACGCCCGAGCCGAAATATGCCCGGAGTACCTGCTTAGCGGTAGATAAGAGCCGTTTTTGGGTGCACCAATATGTCGCCTTGCAATTGTCATCCTCGTAGGTAAATGAGGTGCCTGGAAGAATGCGAATGCGAATCATAAGGCACTGGAAAACCCTCTGGTGGCGGCGGTTGCAGGTCGTCTGATACCGACTGCTGAAAACATCACTCCTCTCAGGAATTAACGACATGATAGGTTAGATTATATAGTCAGCGCCGTCTTTCCTCTGATTGTACCATTTTTGTGTATTTTGATGATTCTAGTGCCTTCTCGTCTTAGTATCACGCGGCTGAAGTGGTGGTGGAATGGAGCCTCTTTCTTTGCCTGACGCCCCGCGACCACTTCTCCGGAAAGGAGCAGTGGCGGCGGCGGTGATAAGACAAGACCCTCCTCCTCTTTCTTCGCTGGGATCCTCTTTCTTGTCTTACTCTCCTCCCTACTTTTCGCCCTTCCGTTTACCTATACATACCGCATCTTTCTGTTATAGTTTCTTTAGACTGTTTGTTCCGGTTTAGCCTCAGTTTTTTAAGGTCTTGCGGTCGCTTGGGTGACTGTCACGAGACAATCCCGCCCACAATTTGGGATCAACAGGCCTCCAAAACTTATCGTCTCACTCCTCCTCTTTCTTCCTTCTGATTATTATTATTATCATTGTTATTATTATCTCGCCTCTATTTTCCCTACTCTTTTCAACAACTCACGTCGAACCTGACCTCCGCCCCCCCTCCCTTGTGTTTCGCGCCCGCTCCGGCTTCAGCCTTCTGCGCCTGTCCCCGCTACTTCCTACTCTGGAACTATCGCGCCACACTGTCAATGACGCTCCGCCGCTTGCACGGCGGAGATTGGTCTCCTCGTCAGCAGTAGGAAGATATTCAGTTCACATTCGTCCTATCCTTACCCTTCCAACCCCCAATTCGCGAGGTCCATGTCGTCATTTTCGAGTGCCGTATCCTCCGCCTCGTCTTCTCCAGTGACGTCCGGCCCTAGTTCTCGCCCTCATGCGAATCCAGACGGGTTGAGAATAAGCGAGGCTGGCCCTGCTTTGGATCAGCGTATACAGAGACGCCGCTCTACTCTTCCTGGGCCCGATCGTAAGAGGCGGCTGGTTAACCCGGAGGAGGCTGTGGGAACAAGAACCAGGGGAGGGCCAGTCGTGGAAGTTGGGTCGAGCAGTAGAGCAGAGATGGATAGCAGGACTATCCCAGGGATGGCTTCACAGGCTGAATTCTACCATTCCCAACAACCTGGCGCTACCTATGACACGGCGATCGACCTGTCCTCATCACCACCGGAACCCCGACCTCAAAGAGCCGTTGATCACCACCGGAGCTCATGGTCTCGTGGAGGGAACCACTACATGGAATACTTACGGCCACAATGGCAGCCGGATTCGGAGGTTACAGAGTGTCCCATTTGTGGGACGACATTTAGCTTTTGGTACAGAAAACATCATTGTCGGAAATGTGGCCGTGTTGTATGTGCGTCATGTTCGCCGCACCGGATTACAATCCCGAGGCAATATATTGTCCACCCCCCGGATGCATCACGCTCTGCTGCCTCCGTTCTTGGTTACCCAGGTACAACTCAGATCGTCGACCTAGAAGGCGACACTTCCACAGTTTCACTTGCCGCGTTTAACCCCGCCCTCGGAGGTGGCGAGGAGGTACGGCTTTGCAATCCTTGTGTCCCGGACCCAAATCCTGAACCGCCTCTTGGATACTCGGCCGTTAGCGCCTCTGGTGATCTGGGGTCTAGTACAGGCTGGGTGCGTGGGCCTTGTGTGGTCCAGAACCAGCCGCGACATCGGCCCTATCATTCGATGTCTAACCCAAGTCGACAACACCCATACGGCGCGGTCGTAAGTTCCCTTTTTGGATATTTTCGCACGCGAATGAAGATGCAGCTAACCAGCAGTGGCCTATAGACTGAGACCTTTGCCACTCGTCCGAGCCGTAGGACAGTGGGTTCACATGATTACCCGACGTTTAGTGGGTTCGGACCCCAATACGGCGCGACATATCAGGAACGACCCATGGGATATGGGTCTTTGTCAAGCTCTCGGGCAGCGCCTCCTCACGCGACTTCATACAGGCAACCGTTCCATTACCCGCACGCCGGGGCATCCAGCTCCTCGCCAATAGTAACGTCGGTGGGTAGAGCTCGAGGTGGCCGTGATTTACCTGCACGCCCTGATCTCCAGGTTGACGAATGCGACCTCTGCCCAATCTGCGATACCGAACTACCGCCTATCGGGACAAATGGTAACGAGGACGCTCGAGAAGCGCACATTCGGACCTGCATCGAAAACCATGGTCGCCCTCCAAGTGGGAGCCCCGTAGCACAGCCACCCCTCCCCGTTCGAATGCTTGCCTTCACTGCCACCGAGAAGGATTGCATCGGACAAGATGGCACAGAACAGGAATGTACAATCTGCATGGAGGAATATGAGGTCGGCCAGTCACTCATACGCCTCGAGTGCTTGTGCAAGTTCCACAAGAGATGTATTGTGGAGTGGTTCGAGCGGAAGAAAGAGTGCCCTGTGCATAAAGCATCGTGATGCTTCTATGCATTTTCCCCCTGTTAGTTTGGATGATTTAATACCCCCGACTTTACACTGAATTTTCTTGACGTATCATATTTGCGGCTCTGCCTGTCTTCTTCTTCTTCTTCTTCTTCTTTTTTTTTGGGATATATCAGTTAGACATCTCTATTCACTCCCTTCTGCGTTACGACCAAGCCGGCGTTTGTGCTTGATGTGTTTTCATGATGGTTTCTATTCCGAGTCGACAGGCCTGGCGTTATCTGATTCAAATCCCACTGTCCACTCTACAGGTATTCTTATTGATGAAAATGCTTCTCGGCGCTTATGAAAACGCACACTGAATGAAGTGGGTTCAACTGAATGTGTCCACATCCCGTAGCCCTGTGAGTCAATACAGAACGACTCATCTGCTGTCCCAAATGAGCACTATTCGCATAGGTATACTGCCTAGCTAGGTAACTGGGAAGCTATCTAGAGGTACCAACACGAGAGCCCTCAATCTGGGTATGTGATTGGTCAGCCCTGAGCCAACGTGACTTTTGCTCCATTTCGTCCTCGCCGTCCTTTGATCAGCTCTGCCTTCAAGTTCTGGCCTTTTCTCACTTCTCCCACCGGCTGTTGCATCTATTGCTTTCCCGACTTTCTAGTTTTTCGACGATATATTACCTTTTCTTTTGGGCTACTCTGGGGCATCTACTTTAATTTATTCTTAATTCTTAATCCTCCCGCGTGGTCGGCGATCGGCGACCGGGCGACCGTACCTCCGATTCACTCCTACCAGCAAACTCCCGCAAACATACCTCCTACAAACAGTTCCATCCAGATTGCTCTCCCTGAGTCCACTGCGTCTTGAACCTGCAGGTAAGCTAGGGATACGAGAGTTACGCGCAGGAGATTTGATTATTGTAAATTTTTTAATTTTTTTTCTTTTGATTTTCGTAATGGACATGATGGAGCTGACAGGTCGGTTTACCCACTCCGAAAAAAGCCCCCGCAATCAATGGAGATTGATCCACGATTGCGAGCTGGGAGTGATGACAGCTCGGTAGAAGGTGCGGATTCGACTCAATAATTATCTGCTCTAACTTCCATAACATGACGTGCTGATGTCTCTGCTCCACCGGGGCATCTAGGCTCTAAATACCCCGACCCCCCATCCCAGTTCTCCGCTCGTCATCATCCGTCCTCCGCCACCAGAGGTCCCAAGAATAGCTTCTATGGGGTGACACCGTCTCACCCCCAGTCGACAAATGGATTGTATCAAGGAGACCAACAGCAGCAGCAAGCTTCCACGGCGGCTTCCCGCACCTCGCCGCGACTCGACTCTGTTGTTGACCCGAGCGACCCATACTCGGACCTGAAGCGGCCGCGCGCGTGCGAAGCCTGTCGCCAACTTAAAGTCAGATGCGAGCCCGACCTTGTCAACCCGAACGGATCGTGCAGACGCTGCGCGAAAGCCGGGAGATCCTGTGTTGTCACCGTGCCAACACGGAAACGGCAGAAGAAAACCGATAGTCGGGTGGCGGAGTTGGAACGGAAGATCGATGCGCTTACGGCGAGTCTCCAAGCTTCGAACGGGCCCGAGCCTCCCTTGAAGCTTGGAGGGCCGAAGGAGCATGTGGGACGGCGCTGGCTTGGTCCGGCGCAAAGCAGCAGCAGTTCAACCCACCCTGCGTCTTCAAGCCCCTTGTCGACTCAACTGGGTACCAAACGACATCATAGCGGAGAGTTGAAGGAATCACGAGAAACTGGATTCCCGGCTGATATCTATTCTGGTGGTACTAGCAGTCCGTCGACGGAGCAGCAAACGGTCGATACCCCGGCGAAACAGTGGCGTGGGCCTTGGTCGTCCTCGTCCACTTTGGGGCCTTCCCCGAGGGCAGAAACTACCAACGGCACAGCGGATATTATCGATAGAGGCCTCGTTAGCCTAGCAAACGCCCAGGAAGCCTTTACGCGATATGTAGAAAAGATGGGGCATCACATTCCTATGGTGGTCTTCCCTCCAGGTACACAGATGAGTGATATTCGGAAGAACAAGCCAATACTGTTCCAGGCGGTTGTTTCTGTTGCCATTGGACCCTTCGACCCGGAGGCGCATCTTGTCCTCTTGAATGAGCTATACAAAGCTATCGCCGAGCGAGTGGTTGTGAAGGGTGAGAAGTCGCTTGATCTCGTTCAAGCCCTCATAATATCTTGCACGTTTTATACACCGCCTGAAAACTTCGAGGAAATCAAGTTTTACCAATTGGCCCAAATGGCCGTTTCGGTGGGGATGGATATCGGCATGTATCGGAAATCACCCTCAAATAAGGTCGCTAAACCGTTCAACTTCCTGCGCGAAGTAGCAAAGAAGAACTTCCCACAGTCGGACCTTGATTCACCGGAAACGAGACGTACATGGCTAGCATGCTACTTTTTACACATACAGTAAGGCTTTCTAGCATCATTTTAGTGCGTGAACATGGGGCGAGAAATGTAACTGACCAGCAATTTCACTAGAGTAACAACGGCTTTGAGGCGTCCTATTCTTGTTCGATGGCTTCCGTACATGGATGAATGCGTGGAAATCCTGGAGAAGTCCTCAGACCCCCTTCCTTCCGACAGGGCGATGATCCAATGGGCAAAGTTGGTGCGCATTATTGAAGAGATTAGCTTGCAGTTTTTTAGTGATGAACCGGGCTCAAACCCGTCGTTCAGCGAGCCCAAGTTCCAGTACACGTTGAAAGCCTTCGAAAAGCAACTCGAGCAGTGGAGGAAGGAAACACCATCTGAGTTCTATACGCGTAAGTTCCTGAGTTCTTCCCACCCCGTAGGGACACAAACTAACACACAAAACTAGCCGGGATGAAACAAGCCGAAGCCATCGTTAGCATATATCTCCACGAGAACGCCATGAACATGGAAGGGAGCAATGCGGAAGATAACAAAACACCCAGTGACGATATTTCGAATCCAAGCACCGCCGCTCGAGTCAGTGCTCTCAGCGCAACTCTCACATCCATCCACAAAGCCCTGGACACAGTCTGCTCCATCGGACCGAAAGAACTCGTCAATTACCCTACCCTCACATTGGCTCGCACATCCTTTGCCGTCGTCGCCCTCATCAAACTATACTCGATCGTTGCCGCTCCTGACTCATATATCGGACAGGTTATCGAAACCCGCTTCTTACGGGTAGAATACTATCTTGACGAAGTCATTACGCTTTACACCGAGGCCGGCAAGCTTCCTGGGGGCATAACCCCGGCTAAATTCTCCACCGTCCTAGCCATGCTGCGCGACTGGTTCATGAAACGCAAAGATCAGA
The DNA here is from genome assembly GCA_027569225.1 of Aspergillus panamensis. Classification (NCBI taxonomy): domain Eukaryota; kingdom Fungi; phylum Ascomycota; class Eurotiomycetes; order Eurotiales; family Aspergillaceae; genus Aspergillus; species Aspergillus panamensis. The sequence goes on along the minus strand of JAPDER010000043.1, from coordinate 83,018 downwards.
CTGTCGCTTTAAAGGAAGCCTTCCATGGACCTCGGTGCCCGGTAGCTAACGAGTCGTGCCCCGGCCTCGATAAAAACCAACAGGTACGTTTCGGTCCTCTCAAGCACACTTCTTCAACCCTTGCACTAACAAACTACCTACAGCCCCAAGACCCCTTAAAAAACAGTCACACACCCCTTCAACTCCTCAGCGAGGTCGCCATGGGCGAACCCAATAGTTCCCCAAGCGCACCTCTTCAGCGCCAACATCAACATACCCAGCTCCCCAACCCAGCTTCCCACCTCCAATCACAACCACCACCACCCCAATCATCCTCCTACCCAACCCGCGCCACAGGAGCAAGTTACCCCCCCGGCGCAGAATCAGTCACTCAGTCCCCATCAGATCTCGTCCCCCAACCCCTCTGCTCCGACTCCAGTACCGCCACAAGCAGCGTCGCAGTCGCCGCAGACTCCAACGCCTGGGTCCCATACCCTGGCGCCGCACCCTCCGCCCAACGCCAATTCTATTCACCCTTCAGCCCCAACCAACAAGCCGGTTTACCGGGATACCCAGACCCCAGTACGGCCGCGATGGTCATGTCGTCCGCGGCCATGGCGAACCAGGGCATTTTTGTCCCTGAACTGGGAATCCATGTCGGGTATGACCCGGAGAATCTGTTTGCGCTGGGGAATATGCTAGGCGATGGGGTTTTTAATTTGTCTTTGCCGGCTGATATGGGGTTCTTTTGATTGACTGTATAGCTTATTTAATTATCTATTTTTGATGTTTCTATTTATGTCTTGTCTGTTCTGAGCAGACAAGGAAAAATTTCTGTTTCTGGTTGATGGAAATGGCGCTCGTTGTCTAGGTCTGGTATTTCAAGGATATCCCCTCTTTTGGCGTTATTTGAGGTGTTTCAATGTCATGATGAGAGTGTACATGTATTGTATAATAATGGAATGTTAAATTTCCAATCGTGAAACGATCATATAATTATGTATCATCAAGGTGATGTATATTTAGAAGTAGGGTGATTTGACAGACTCGTGGGTTGTCGTGATTGATAGATCATATCTACTTCCGCCCCTGAGCAGATACTCCGTAAGTAGTTAGTACCTACTGTCTGCACAGAGGAGCTTAAGGTGGTTGTCATAAATTAATCGCAAATCTTGGATAAATCCTTCAGCCACGTGCAGGGATTAGGAGAGCGTATCATCATCGTTGGATGTGGGTAGCTGAATATATGAAACGAGGTAGATCATTAACAAATCTCGATAAATAAAGAAGATTACTGTCAGTTGTTGGAGGTCAAGTAATTTGAAATCGAAATTTGCTTTGTTGTCGATCACTAAAGAAGCCGTCCAAAATGGGGAAAGTTTGCGAAACATAAATTAAACCTTCGCCCCACATGACGTCTAGGAGTGTGATGACAGTGATGAGATTAATCGAACGACATTGGTTAAGAGGGAGAGGCAGAATCTTGCGACATGGGTGGTCGTTGAAGTCAATTTGACGAAAGAACTTTGTCTGTCACGTCGATGATGATCATCCCTTGACCCATTGCCGAGCCTGATCCTCCCCTCCTTCATTGTTGACCTCCGCAGCTTGGCTAGACCAAGGGAAGGGGATCTTCTTTCTAGACTAGCCAGCGAATTATTTCCTTTCCCTTTCCTAGCTAGTGGGGTAAGGAGAACGCTAACCCATAGGGTTGTCGAGGGGTTGAGCTGAGCACTCATAGGGGGATTCATTTGTCCTCTTGTCGGCCAAAAAGATCGATAGTGTGTGAATGGAAGGATGTAGGAAGGATGGAATGGAAGGGAGATACATATGGCTAGGGTCATGTTGCAGTCAGACGCCAATCCCGGGTGAGCCTCTGGACCACAAATCCCCATGGCCACCCATTCTCTGCCTCTGTTCTTCGAAGGAGATCGAGCAGACACCTCTGTGCTAGAGGATCGCGGATCCAGGAACCACCTATCAGCACCAATGTTAGCTGGTTTATGACCGATATATTGGGTGATATTAAAGGGGCGTTTTTACAGGCACATAGTGCGTGGCAGGCCATTATACGTGCGGATGGGTCATCGTCGCTCGATAGTGCAATGCCAAAAACAATATCCAGGCTTTTAGTCATGTCGCCCTACGCGTTATTTTCCCCTCAATTAGCAAATGTACCATTTCTTATCTCGATTGGCGTATCGAAATTGTGGTGTCACAGACATGGCCTGCAGGATTGAACGTACCCCCATTCTTTTGACCTCCGGACTTGAATTGGCGGTTCCGTATGTTATTCGAAGCTCGAACTCTTGCATTAGGGCTTTTGCCATGTATATATGCTGTATAGCGATGGCTTGTTTGAGAAATTTAACAATCAGCCGGGGCAAACTAATCGTCAAATGTGCCGTACCGTATAATGATTTTGTAAACCAAAGAATTGGGTAAGGTCTTCCTTGCCTCGGGTCACGTTGCGAAAAATGCAACGGCCGGAAACCATCTGGCCTTCCTGTCTCCCAAATGTTTATTTTCTGCTTCAAAAGATTTCGATTAGCTGAGCTTGTCTGAAGTTGATGGTGCTCTCCATAACAGTAGTTGATTGTTTCCGCTAAAAGCCATACTGCTCGATGCGTCCAGTCGCGGTCGGTCTGGGGTGCCTTGTGTGCCCACATATGTTGTAATTTTTGGTCAAATGGGCTCAAGGTTAGCCGTAAAGGATTTCGACAAGCCAGTGCAAATTGAATATCCTGCATCACAAAAACCCAGAATGAAGCCTCCGCAAGTCCACCGGAGACAGCGCAGTCAACGTGAGAACTAATGTAGACAGAGCCGGCAAGAAGGTGTCGCTGTAGATCACTAGATGGCGCCTGTGCTGTGGAGGTATCAGCAACTATCGCAGAAATTTGTAGGCTTGCATTCATCACACACAGGACATTTGTTCAAAGAAACGGAGTATCACGGTAGAGGCAAGGAGTATATCGATCCCTATGTTATTCCAGTTTTCCAGCCCCGGAAGTAGGATCGCAATACATTTCTCGTGGTATTCATCCGCGGTATTTGGTGAAACGAAGTTGGTTGTGTGAGAAAGATGACGCGCTGCTATAGCTAAACATGCGTAGAGTAGTAGGGGGTATGCAGGCGCGCGATCAACCACGTCCTCTGAAAACTGCCTTTCATGATCACACACATCCAACTGCAAAGAAAGTATTAGCTGCTGGCTTCAGTCAGAGTGGATGACAGAACACCTACCCATGGCCCTAGAGTTTTCCGGAAATGCCGGAGGAGGTAAGCTTCATTGAAATCAGCCAATTTGGGACGATCGCTGAGTGTATTTTGGGTTGATAAGGAACTGGTCGAGCGTGATCGTGATCTAGGAGCCCTTGATGATTCTGGGTTCCCTTGAAAATTGGTCGAGAACGGTGCAACTAAGGAAGGTAAGGCTGCCATGGAGGATGAAGGTCGGCTTCTAGACGATTCGTTCTGAAAATCTGGTGATGACCCAACCGTAACAACGTGGTAATCGGCGGCGGTTTGTTCTGTTTCGTCCTCAAACGACACTGCAATACTTTTAGTCTCGACTAGTACTCATCCACTCATGCTCCCAAAGATACACCAGAAAACTCGAATTCCATGGTCCCTCCTTGCCGTACGTACCTTCTGTGGGCATACCAACCCACACTTGGTCCTCTGGAAAGGATAGATCGCTCTCTCCGTATCGTGGAGGGCCTCTGGGCCGCAAAGAAGGGTTTTGTCCATGTCGGAATGTGACCTCTTCCGGCTTAATAGGCGCAGGTATACACTGCCGTCCTGATCGTTGGCAACGTAGGCATTCGGGTCCAGTCTTGTCACCTAGATATGTGGGTTAGGGATCTGAATATCATCCTGTTGAGGATACTTTGGAGGTATAATATCTACATTTCAGATGGCGCTGGCGGCAGGTAAGACTAGAGGTAGAAGGCAGTTGTTAGTCCACAGACGAAGCGGATGTGGGATCAAACTGTAAAAGGAAATGCACCGCTCCCACTCACCATCCCCTCATCACGTAGTCGGCAATTCAGTCTTGCTCGGCTGATGGGTGTAACAGCCATTGATGAGAAAAAACATCAATACCAAGCGAAGTACTTGGTGAGGGTCAATCAGAATTTAAGGGAAAAAGCAAAAAAAAAAAAAAAAAAAAAATTAGATCGAGGGTAAAAAAAAACCGGAAAGGAGGAGAAAAAGAAATGATAGAAAGAGGTGCACAGAGGAATAATAGGCACTAACAATGAGGATGCAGCTAAGAGGTGACCGGCTTAGTGACAGTGATTATTGTGATGGTTGAAAGAATGTACAACGGCTTCTCGCCCGACGTGGATGAACCGTTCATGCAGAGTGGAGCACACCCAGCTGGCCACAAAAACCAGGAAATTGGTAAGAGTAAATTAGAAGATGATAATTAAACCACTGGGTCTATAGGGAAAGACTGGGAAGATCATTTCCTTGGCGTAAACCCCGATGTCAACAGATCCCTCCCATGGTCAGGGATGATAGTTCCAGAACCCAGTGCGGTAAGGCTTCAGCAATAAAGATAATCATGGTGAAAATAATTGACAGCCATCTCCTTCTCCAAATGGGCAAGATTCAAGGAAAAATGGGGTTCCCGATTGCCTGTCGTGTTCTCCCTCAAAGAACGCATGGCGATTGGCACGCCAAACCCTCTGATCACTGCCCGAACAGGGTAATACACACCAGTTAGATTGGTAGCCCGCGCGCCGGAGCATTTTTTTTTTCCCTCGCTGGAGCTAGTGAAGAGCGTTTCGACAGTTCTAACTGCACGTTTACTTACTCAAAGAGTACGGAGTTTCATTCAACCTTCAGCCTTTAGGGGGCTTTGTCGTCCACCACGACTAACCGAGTTCGGGTGTGTCAGTTGTATGCTTAGACCCTGTGGAATTTTTGGTCCACTAGCACTGGTTGACCGAGCCACCTAGGCCCTAATGACATCTGTTATCCCCATTAGGTGCAGTAGTGGGAGTCCTGGGTCTTGGAAGCATGCAAATTTGCTCTGCAATGCTCATTCAATGGAGTGCTCATGGGCGCCGGACCTTGTTTTTCAGGACTAGATCAGGACCGGTGGGCGCCAGCGGGTCAGTTTGAGGCTCCCTCGACCTCAAAGTTATTCCCATTTATGCAAGTTCTTGAGAAGTGCTCATGTGATAAGAAATTTACGGAGGTAGTTCCCGGATGCTCATGACAAATGGTGCACTCATCTCGGCAAGAGTGAGCGAGCCTTGGAGTATCTAGAGACCACCATGAGCCACAGTATCAAGATTCTCAACTCGGATGCAGACTGGGAAAAAAAAATTAATTGTCTGATTTAAGATGCAGTGGACTTGGTACCTTACTGGTACCGACAATCATCCAGGAGAGGCTAAGGTAGTGGTGGAGAGTCGAGACTCGGGTTCAATGGTGCGTGCGGCCGTGAACCGTCCTAACTTGCGTTCCTGATAGGCTTGTTGGGGTGGTCAATTAAAAGGGGATCATAGTTAATGATGAAAATCACACAATAAGTATGGAGTAAAAGGAGATGAATAAGGGAGATTGTCTGCACAGTTGAAATCTACATGGGTTTCTTTGTTTGCACCAACTCAAGAGATACGAGAAACAGTTTCCGAGGAAACTTTTGGGCGACTCGTGGCTGGAATAGGGCCAGGAAATTAATGTAAAAGCTTGGCTGCGCCAATTGGTTGATAACGCGTACTATACTCTAACAAATCCGATGCAGAGAGGGGAGATAGAGAGATGATTAGGGATTGTTCTTCACCAAGCGAGGGAGAGGGAGAGGGAGATGGAAGCAAATCAGTACGTGCGGGGAGAGCTCTCGGTCAGGTGACGTTATCTTGACAGCTTCCAGGAATCGCGAATGACACCTCCCCAGCCCCAAGGATGGCGTCTCCCGCCGTTTCGTCTTCTCATGGATAGCTGTGCCGATAAGTGTCGCGTCTTATCGTCCGCCCGGTATATTAATTGCACCTCTCCTCCCGCTGCCACCGGGAAATCTCTGTACTCGCGCCTATGCTATTACTGGGAGATTTCCCCACATCTCGTGCTGGTCTACCAACTGAATCCCTGTCGACTCAGTAAAAGTGCCGCCACTCAGGCAGGAGATAACGAACCTTAAGTCGAATAATTAAGAGAAGTAGAAGCCTCACGGTCTCTGTTACAAGGTATCTTCTCATCGTCGTACGTTTAACTTCGATCTCCTTCTGACTCTGTGACTCTACAGCCAAAATGTCCCTGAATCGAGTCTCCTATCTGGAGTCTTGGGAGCAAAATCCAGCATCGTTCCGCCGTCGTCCCTACCAGGAGCAATCTGCAGCTCATGACTCCGATGAGGAATCCGGGGTTTATTATGACCTTCCAGACACAGCAATATCCTCCTCGTTCCCTTCGACGACGAGCCTTCCGTCTCTGAGATACCGCCTGAACTTCAACCCCTACGCTGGTCCAAGTTGGACCCAGGGCTCAGTTGAAAATGCAAACGATGATGGAAATTCTCTTTTTAGAGTGTCATCTTTTATTTCAAAACGTAGTCAGCGGGCGCAGCTGGAGGTAGAGGAGCCGGGACCGCTGGATATCTCATCGGGCCCAGAAGACTGGTCTGGACTGGAGACGACCGGAGCCTTCGAGGTTGGTCGTACGAAGCGGATCTGTAAGCTCACCATCCCGGAAAGACGTGTCCGAGTTATACTTATACATAATAAAGTGCAGGTTTGTATCGCTGTGGTGTACTGTCTCTTTGCAGCCGGCATAGTTTTCGGGTTTGCAGCGATAAAGCCTGTTTTGATTAGGGAGGGGGTCTATAGAAATCTGTGTTTGGAAGAAGAACTCCATACTGATCAAGAAGTTTGCTACGGACAGGAGCTTCGGTGTGTGCCTAAATCCTCCCAACCCCCCAAAAATCCCCATCCAACCGTGGGAAGATGCTAACAGCTTTATAAGCCTTAATTTGATGTTCACAATAGCTGCCGTCGCTACTAACGTGTCTGCTCTCCCAGTGGGAACTATCTTGGATACATACGGACCACGCGTGTGTGGAATTATTGGAAGCACTTTCATGATCATTGGAGCCTTACTCTTTGGCCTCGCCTCTCGTCTCCCCTTCGATGGGTACACCCCGGGCTACGTATTCCTTGCCCTTGGCGGACCCTTTGTTTTCATCTCATCCTTCCACCTCTCCAACACCTTTCCCACACGATCCGGGCTTATCCTGTCCTGCTTAACCGGCGCGTTTGATGCATCTAGTGCCCTCTTCCTGGTATTCCGGATCGTAAATGAGAATACGAATGGCGGTTTCACCTCTCAGAGCTTTTTCTCTATCTACTTGATTGTGCCATTATTCATCATCATTGCCCAATTTTCCGTCATGCCCGCCTCCTCCTACAAGACGGCTGGAGAGCTAGTCCAGCAAGCAGAAGCCCAGATCGTAGCCGAAGCGGCCGACCGTGTCGACGACAACATCCCAGACCGCAACGAAGGCGAACGGCAGCGAAATGACCGTCGCATGCACCGCCAAAGCATCGTTAGTCAGATACAAGACCTCCTCACCGACGGCGATGATGCCAAATCCGTAATCAGCGACCTACATTCTACCCCCTACACAAACATCCACATCCAAATCAACGAGCCCGACACTCAGCACCAACCAAACCAACCCCCCGATCTAATCCCTGACCCCATCCCAACCACAACCACAAAGGCTCACTTCTCCGGCGGTGTCTGGGGCGCCATGCACGGCTTCTCCGCCCTCCAACAAATCCGCTCCCCCTGGTTTATCTTCATCGCCCTCTTCACCGTCCTCCAAATGCTCCGCATCAACTACTTCGTCGCCTCCATGCGCCAACAATACGAGTACCTCTTCGGCTCCCCCGACGCCGCCCGCCGCATCAACGAAACCTTCGACTTCCTCCTCCCGCTCGGCGGCCTCGTTGCCGTCCCTTTCATCGGCACCATCCTCGACAACACCAGCACCCCCTTCGTCCTTCTCGTTCTCGCCGGAACAGCCACCCTCATCGGCATCCTAGGGTGTATCCCACACAGCCCCGACGCGGGCTACGCAAACATCCTCCTCTTCGTCGTCTACCGCCCCTTCTACTACACCGCTGTCTCGGACTACGCCGCCAAGGTCTTCGGCTTCCAGACCTTCGGCAAGGTCTACGGGCTGATCATCTGCATCGCGGGCTTCGGCAATTTCGCCCAAACGGGCCTTGATGCCCTCACCTTTCAAGTTTTCCATCGCAACCCCATCCCCGTTAATCTTTCCCTCACCGTTCTGACCTTCCTGAGTGGATCGGCTCTCGTCCTGTTCGTCTGGAGGATGGCGACCGCCATAGCTGCCCAGGAAGCCGCCGCGAAGGGCCCCGTCGCGGAGACGACCCAGACTGACCTCGAAGGTGGAGGTGGTGGCGCAGGGGCCGTGTTGGGGGCGCACCATGAGGGCATCGCGACGACGGACTGGGAACGGGAACGGGAGCGGGAGCGGGAACGGGAACCCCTGCTGCAGCCTAGACCGATCCATGTGGGACGACAGGGGACTGTCCCCTCTTACGGAATTACGAGTTCACCCTGATACATACATATATTATGATCCGAGCTTTGGGCCTAGGCTTTTTGGTTTTATTTTGGTTATTATTCTTAGTTTTCTCCTTTTTTTGATTCTTTTCGAAGAAATGATTGTTGCGATTGTTCAATGCCCATGTATATGTGGTTATGATGTTGGTATTTGCTCAGTATACAAGATGTGACTATAAACAACATATAGAAGTATATACGGGATATGTGACATGGAGACATAGAGTATAGATGTTAGGTATGGGTGTATTGTGGAAGGTGAAGACTGGTAGGAAGGATAGCTGCTCCTGGTGGGTGCGTCTCATAGTCCCTTCGTAGAAAAGAAAAAAAAGAGGGAGAGAGGAAAGAGTATTTTTCGTGATCTTCGTGGTTCATCTCGGCCTTCCCCGCTGTCAGCACTTCTGGAAGAAGTGCTTCGGTGCTCAGGTGCTCCGATGCTCCGGGTAGCGTGTTATTTCGAAGCGTCCTTGAGGGATAGATCCGCAAGCCATGGTGCAGGCATTTATATATAGATATAGTATATATCGTATGAGTTGTGACGTGCTATTCGTCTGCAGAGAATTTTTGAGGTTTGACGTGTGGTGCAACATAATTCAGGAGTCATCGTCCTTGTGAAGCCGGCTCACTTCAAGCCAGAGGGTGAAGGCAGGTCCATCGCATGCCATGGCGAACCAAGGCATCAGCACAAGGCATTCTTTCAGCTGGTCCCATGTGAGGATACCCAGGTGAAACGTCGCTTGATGAAGCATATAGACGTACCAGGGTCGTTCCGCGTGGTTCTCTGCGGCGATGCCACCCAGCATTAGGATCCAGACTAGGACCATCCGAGCCGTCGGACCCTCCCAGATTGTTGGGCAATTGGATATCTGCAGAGTACCCTGGATGTACTGTGCGAGACGATGGAGCGGTGTGCTCTGGGCGGGGAGAGGTAGAATCACGCCCACGCCAAAGACAAGCATGCCGAGACGAAGAGACTCATAAATGATCTCTCGGGGGCCGTAAGATGTAAAGCCATCAAGTTGACTGGCGGAAGGAATGCATAGAAGCGTGTGCTGACAGGCGTTGCGTTGATCCGCGAGCAACGAGAGATCCATCTGTCTAAACCCCTGCGTGGGGCCCTCGAGAGAGCGTATATATGCCTTCATCGCGCAAATGCCTTCCAGGATGTCTCGTGGAAGGCCCAAGGGTTGAAGATTTTGTATGTGGACGTCAATGTCCAATTCCGTGTATTCATTGATTTCGCGTTTCGTCTTACCCCTGCGGGAGTCATCAACGGTAACAAACGGAAATACTGGTACTGTAAGCATAGTGCTTGAAGTCACAAGGTCGGAGCTAAACATCCAAGCCCGATTTGTTAGCCAAATTTGGAAAGAAAAATATGAGCACCAACATGTTAATGAACTTACAAGGATATTGTTGCGCTCAACCCAGGGAGGGTGATATTATGTATGCCTCCTCTCAAAGCTACCATCTGTACCAGCCCCTGGATATGAACGAGGTTGGGCGGCAGGCTCCCGTAGATATCGAGCCATTGTAACCGCTGCATTGGAGCGTTGAATGGGGTGCGTTGGTTTCGGAGTATATTACCCTCCGCTTTGTTGTGCGCCATACATACGACGCTCAATATCAAGGCATCGCACACTGCGCGTGAGGGATTGCTCATTTCCCGACTGACCATCTTGATGGTTTCCATCTCACAAATTTCGAGCAAACGCTGCTCGCGATCCTGGAATTCGCCCGGCTTAAGCCAACCATTCAAGTGCTGCACGCGCCGATGCGATAGGGAGCCGTAAAGGAAAGCTGTAAACAAGGTCGGATCACTAAGAGATATAGGGAACCACATATTGCTCGGGGAAGCCGTTCCTCCGCTAGCAGTAGGGGTGAGCCCGGGCCATAAGGTTGAGATACCTGTGTTCGATATTAGTGATATTTCACAACTTCCGTTGAGACGACCCCGGGGAGGGGAAGGGGGTATAGGGCACGAACAGTAAGCCTCGGATGCTTGAATAAGGTCAGGATCAAATTGAGCGGGGTAGGTGGAAAAAGGATCAAACGTGTTGGCTCCTAAAAATTCTATACATTCGCCGGACTGAGGAGGACTCGAGGTGTCTGAGCCAGACGCCCAAGAACATTGGCAACATTCCATGCTGACATTTTGGTGAATACATCGTTCCGTGTGAGGTTGCCACGAAACCAGGGCGGCGGACGAATCGGGCTGGGGGTCGGTGAAAGACTGAGAGGGTGGTCGTACGGCAAGGGAGGTCTGTGACTCCGGCGATGCTCCCGAGGATGCGACTGAGGCGGAGGTGGAGGGAGGGTCGGGAGAGGAGTGGAAAAAAGGTTCATCTGATTCTAGCTCTATGGCGAGCGCCGGAAGCTCCTTCTTCACCTTGGCGGCGACTGCAGGGGACTCAATGACCTCCAGAGCTGCCGCACGATCCTTGGTCTGATCGGAGATCCATTTCCCGACATGAGCGCGCACGAGTTTCTGGATTGTCCGCCGCTCTGTTTCAGAGGTAGGCCGCGCATTGACAAAATGGATCGCATCCTTCTTGCGCCCACCGACTCCTCGACTTGCCATCACTTCTGCCCTCCTAAGCGTTCGCAGATAAATCGACTGGGGTGGATGTCCAGCGTGGATGCCAAGACCAGCATCCTGCTGCTCCGGGCTGTCTGGGTGTGGTTCCTGTCCGGTTTGCGATCCTTGATCGACCGTGCGTTGCGTTCGCGTCTAAAAGAAGAGCAGCGAGGAGGAGTGCTGGGGGGAGGGTGGTGGTTTCTAAGTGCGAATACGGGGGAGTTCACGAAGTCGGTCCCAGGAGAGGGGTAAGCCAAAATGCGGTTCGACGGAGCTGTCTCGGGAGTGGTAGAAATTGTCCGGATCAAGTCAAATGGCGGTCGAGGCGACGGAGGGGAGAATAATCGAGTAAAGATCGGAAGTGATTAGATTAATTGGAGTCATTTAGTTGGGGGGGGGAGGGGGGCGAAGTGAAGGTGGAGGGGTTGAATTAATAAGAAACAGGTAATACTCCGTAGTGGGCGAGGAAAGGAAGGGCGAGGAAAGGAAGGGCGAGGGAAAAGGTGAGATTAAGATGATTATGGTGAGGCAAGAAAAAGCGTGAAGAATTGGTGAAGGAGCGTGGAAAGCTAGTCGAGTCTCCGGCCAGCCAGTCAGCAACAGGGTCTGGAGTCCTGGACAAATCCAGTGGTTTGGGAATCGATAGTACTTTATCGTCCCATGTTTTTGTGCAAGTTGTTAGTGCATGTTAGTGTTAGTAGTAGTCCCTTTTTTTTTTTTTTTTTTTTTTTTTTTCTGCTGTACTGGTGATGGAGGGCTGGCTTTGGATTGGAAACTCCCGGGCTCCGAGTCCGTTCCGCTGGGGTTCGTATCCCGTACTAGCAATTACAAGGCGGTACGGACGACCCAAGGGTTTGAACTTTGGGCCTTCCTGGAACAGTGGGGAAAATTTGGAGGCGGTAAGTTTCCTGGTATTATCGGAACAGCCGCCCGCGATCCGTTGCTGACTGTCCTCATGATTGGCTGACAAGTCGCAATTTTGCTTGAGGAATCAGGATCATGGATTCATGATATCTGCTGATTATTCAGTATTAGTAGTAGGAGTAGTATTATGGAGAAGTTTTGTTTTTTTGATTTGTTCCGCTTTTTCGCCTCTTCGTTATTCGATGGTGTGAAGAAAAGGATTCTCGCCAGGATGACCCGGCGGAGTTAAGGGGGATTCCAGTTGAGAATCCGCCTCCTCGGATAGGAGGACCCTTTATGCACTTCAAGAAGGAAGAAGAAAAGAAAGACTATTATTTTTGCTCATTCCCTCTTGTCTATCCAAGGTCTTGGTAGTTATTTTGGATTTTTGAAAAAAAAAATAACTTCAAGGCGGGGGGAGATCGAGGAGATGCCCAGGCTCCGAAAATAATGACAGGTCAATTTGCCAGCTTCCTGGGAAGGCTCAAACCCAGCAGCTTGGCATTGGTTTTTAACTCGAGTTACGAGGCTTGGTCTGGAGCCGAGCCTAGCCGGGGGACTGCTACAAAAAAGTTGGTAGGGCCCAGATAATAATAAGGGCTCGTATTGGCATCAACCGAGCCCCAAAAAGATACAGACTCTTGCTTAAACTCTTGAGAGCTCCTGAAGTTGGGGGTTCGAAGCTTGAACCCTGGTGAAAGTTTGGAACGCGGGTGAAGAGTCAAGAGCGTGAAGACTCTGGAGTCTACAGAGCCACGGAAGAATGCACTTCCCGGTACTCTAGGCAGATAGTGGAAGCACGGACAATCCTAGGCTCGTCCATCCTTGTCCCACAATAATAATAGGTAATAATGGGCTGAACCCAATTTCCCGGGACCAGCAACCAACCATCGGATTACTATCCGCTCTTACTATCTCCTCCATCTCAACGACAAAAAAAAAAAAAAAAAAAACCATATTTCACATGCCGTGGAACAAGGTTTCGCCACCACTAGAACTCGATCACTTCAGAGTATAATCAAAGCCTCTTGTTTCTCCACAACACTAATCCATCATCCTCCCCATCATCACCAAAGGATCTTCGAACTAGGCCCTTCAACGACAAACTCTCCTGAGCCCAGCTTCAAAGTTAACATCTAGATACTTACCCACCTCCTCTCACCTACCTATCCCCACCATCACCCCTGATCATCCTCAACCCCATCGCCCAATTCAGACATAAGAAACTACCCAAGAATCGGCTCCACCTCACTGACGGAGTACAGAGTACCCCTTTGCTTTTTCCACCCCGACCATTATTGAACTCGCCACCACCCACTCTCTATCCTTGGTCTAGCCCACCTGCAAGATAATAGTGACTCCAATCTCACCCTTTGCTTTTTTTTTTTTTTTTTTTTTGGCTTTGACCCAATCTATTCCCTATCTGGGCTGGTGCTCGTCCATACTTGCTTTGTGCCCGCCTCCCTTTCCAAGGAAATACATCTCCGGACCTACTCCGGATCATGTACTTTATTTAAGTAGGATTGTCTACATATGCACCCTGGAGATCATCCTGTAGATACGAGGGATACGAGAGCACTAGTGTACCTCAGATCTCGGTACCGGGTAGATAGAGTAGATAGGTAGGTAGGTAGGTAGGTACCTACTATGCTGCACATCATCAATGGATTAGGAGGGGAGCCCTGCTTCTTTTTTTTCCCAACGTATACCTATGTACTTTTTGATCATCTACTACCTAGGTACAGTAGGTATCCCACGAGGATAGACAGCCCGTGTGGGACTGCGGGTCTCCGCTCACCACCACCACACACGAGTCTACTCTGTATGCAGTAGGGTATGTAAAGACGGGGTCAAGGTAGCGTCCGTAGTATTAGCAGGGGAGGGGATGGGTTACTAATAGTAATAATAGATTGCAAATACTGTATTCTGCGGATATCGCAGCTCACTCTGACAATTCACAATTCACTAAAGCAGAACTGAAGAATATCTAGGCAGTATTTCGAACCCCCTTATTTTTAATCAAACTTGTTATTGGACTACTCGAGCCAAGACAGAGTACGTGGAGAAGATTGGAAATAAAATCAAATCAACCCCTAATCTCGATTGCTTTCATGATATCATGATCTGCAGAGCTAATTCTTGGATGGTTGGGTTTAGGCGAATAACGATCAACTAAAGGAAAGAAAAGAGCTTGTGCTTTGCTCTTTCACTCCCACACGGAGTATGTACTAAAGTATGCAATTGGTATTATCTAATCGAGTTCAATCAAAGGATACTTGACTCCAAACTCCTCCAGAGCACCCTCCACAGCCGCCATGTACCCAAGTACCTTCTCCTCCTGCCATCTCCGTCCGACGACCTGCACAGCTGTCGGGAGACCAGCCATCTTGTTCGCATCGTAGTGCATCCATGCGCCGCGGGCCAAGGCATGGTTGGCACCGAGCTGCTTGAGGGCCTTCTTGTAAGGGGCCGGGAGAGCGTCCTTCTCCGGATCGACGTGCGAAATTGGCATGACACCCGCAGTGTAGTCAAGCAAGTTCCAGAGGAAAGTGTATCCGCAGCTGGAGACTGCATCGCGCATGGCCTTGTGCGGGAGAGCTGGGGTCGCGTTGGCGGGGCACAGGATGAAATCGTATTGCTGGGTCTCAGCATCCCACCAGGTGTGCCAGGTGGCACGGAAGGATTCACGTTTGGCAACGAGCTTCCATTGATCGGCGGACGACTTGGCGCCGAAGGTGCGGATCAGGGCGGCCCATTTGGAGTCCCGCCGGATATATCGCACATACAGGTAGTAGAGGTAGCGGAGGGGTCGGGGGAGGTTGCAGATGAGGGAGAGCTGGGCGGCACCAGGGTCGGAGGGTTCGAAGCTGTAGAAGTGGGAGTTGAAGGTTTCGCAGCCATCGGCGTTGAGTAGCTGAGATGCGAGGTGAAGTCCTGTGAATGGATCGGCGGTTGCCGGCGGTGTGATCTCGGAAACCTCATGTCCGGCAGCGGTGAGCGCGGCGACAGTTGTGGAGAGGGCACGCTGGATGGCAGGAGTTGGTGGGATGACACCTGTAGGTGTGTTAGCATAGGTAATTGTTTTTTCCGTCAGCGTTTGACTGGGGAAGGGGGTCACACCATCACTGGACAGTAAGCCAACTCGCAACTTCTTGCTTTGGGCTTCGGTCTCCTCTTCACCACGCCAGGAAATCGGATGAACGGTTTGGTCGTATTTCCATGGTTTCATGCTAATTATGGCTTTCGTGAAGTATGTGAGATCGTTCAGGGTGCGGGCCATGGGGCTGAACACACTAGCCACACCCTCTTGCCCCGCCATGCTGGTGCTGACTCCGGCCTTGGGCCAGCGGCCGGTACTGCAGCGGAGAGAGTAGATACCGCTCCATGCAGCAGGGACACGGACGGAGCCTGCAACGTCAGAGCCAATACCAATGCGTCCACCCAAGGCTAGCAAGGCGCCTTCTCCACCGGTTGAGCCTCCGGGGGAGTACTCTGGAACATGCGGGTTGAGACAGGGACCCCATAGAGCACTTGCTGACTCGAAAGACAGAAGTGTCACCGGAAGGGCCGTCTTTGCGTACGGGACAGCTCCTACATAAAGAAAGAGATTAGACAACCTATGTCCCGATCGCTTCCCCTGAATATACGAGGACTATAAATTACCGGCATCTTTTAGAAGTTTGACCAGAGGACCGTCTTCCGTGAATGGCTTTCCAGCCAGTCGAGCGTATCCCAGTGTGGTATCGAATCCCTTCACCTGGATCGAGTCCTTCAAGGACACCGGCACACCTGCCAAGGGGCCTTTGAGGTTGACCTCATTTTCGGCCCACGATTCCGCCTCCGGAAGAAGCAGCTCCGTGATACAGCTAGTCTTCTCCTGCGCCTTCACGGCCACTTTGCCGTACGTGCGCAGGACATCAAGTGGTGAGAGAGATTCCTCCTGAACGCCCCGCACCAACTCCTCAATTGGTGTATTAATTACATCCTTATCAAAAGATGTAAATGCCGTATGATATACCGCGGGCAGAGAGGCGAACCTCGCGGCCCGTTCTTGCCTCTTGAAGCTCCTATACACCATCGGCTAATTGTCAGCCAAGCTTCTCTATTGCGCTTGGAAGGTCATTCAGCCAGGGCAGAGTATCGACATACCGGGCACGGCGATACGAGAAATAATCAAATGGGGGAAGCATTTTTTTTTCGTCTTCGCGCTTTCACCAGAGCTCAACCACGAGGACAGGAATGATAGAGACTTGGATTGGAGAAATGAAATGTCGCAAGCGCCGCCCTTTTATGCGGAGAGACCACGTGCGGAGACACCACTGATAAGGCCCGCAGATAAGCGACAAGTTGCCGACGGCGTTTCCCTCGACTCAGCAGAGGAAGAAAGCCAGGCTATATATCCCCTGAAAATCTGCGGCACTCGACGCAAAGCATTTCAGATAATTATTTCAAGCATATCCATACGCTATTCAGAGTAAAACAAGCGCCAACCGAGCCTTGCTCCCTTCAATATGGACTCATCTATTCCAGTCACGTGAGCACCTGTGGCCGAAAGCCGGGCTGGCAGGCCCAATTAGGCAGGTCTATGCGCGATCATTGGAGTCACTCCATGATAAAGAGTCTCCAACGGGCAGAAGTCCGTTGTTGGAGTGATCGATCCTATCTCGTGGATCGTATCTTGAGATTGTGATAGAGTACTATTATGCCTCTCAAGGGTGCAACTTCGAGCCCCAAACCGAGCATTAGCTCACCAACAAATCGCGAGTGTTTAAATGCTATACCACGTCTCAGAGCCTGCGAAAACGAGAGGCCGAAGGTACTGGCCATTCAACCAAACAGCTACCACGGGTCTAGTGAAATTGGCAGTTTATATTCTAGTGTAAACATTCAGTGAAGCAAAACATATTGGGTATTTTATTTGCGATCCGATCTTGAAAGCATCATGCAATTCATCAAACTGCCAAAATGAGACCAGCTCATAAAGTCAACACTCGCAAGCCCCTTCTTGAACCTTCAAGTTCAACCTACCATCATATCTTCCTAGCATCGCCTGCTTTTCCTCCGTTGTCCAGCATACGCTAACCTCGTCAAACCTCGCATTTTATCTATTTCATTTATCGAGTATAAAAGGTACCTCCGAATGCAATAGCGGGCAGTTCAAGATATTTAATTGCGTTATTGGCCCTTCGCATCCGCTGTGTCATGACGCGTCTCGTCGAGCAACCAGTTATGAGATTTCAACCACCAAATGACCACAGCCAGAGCAGTGATGACGATCACGGCAGCAAGAACGACTAGGCAACCGCACCAAACACTTTTCCGACTTTTCCGACGTTGGTTGCTAATCCAATTGTCCCTAAGAATCACAATGGTTAATTTAACATGCCGAAATCTCATCAACCAAAGGAGGCAACGCGTACGTCCATATTGTGCCCTCCCGAAGCTCTGGTGAAGCCTTGACCTCTTCGTCCAACCGTACAGCCATCGAGAATCTCCTCCAAAACGCCGGATCCCGGACAAGTGCCATATCCGAGTGCCGAGCCCTTGTTAGGCATGAAGAACAGGTCTCACCTAATCTTGCAGCGAGTAAAGCTGGGCGTGAGCTGGTTATTGTGGCGAATAGAGAGATGAAAGAGGCTCGATTTCTGGCTGTAAGGCAAGCGAAGACGATCGAAGGCAGCGCAAGGCTGATTGCCTTCGGAAGCAGCCACAGTCGAATCAAAGAGGGTGGTTGTATGCCGCTGTAGATCTGCAGTGTGTGACCGATAGAATGGGGAGGGGGGATGGTGATCGAAAAAAGGAAGCTAAAACAGCGACTGGAAAGGAAGGAGATCTCTTGCTCTTCCTCAAGAGAAGCAAAGATTGTGACACCACAATCAGGAGTGATTAGAGATCCTCCTGCAAGAACTCGCGTCCATAGTCTATACGCCAGGCCCCATCGATCGTGAGGAAAGGGAGGAGGAGCAGAAAAAGAAAAGAAAGCGCAGGGGGAGGATCATTTGTTAAAAAAAACATTGTCAAGGAAACTCTAGTTCGACCATTATTGGGTTGGAGGCTGGAACCTCCTTGAATGCCACCGCCAAAGAACGTGATGTATCAGATCCCCAGCTTCCGGGTCTCAGAAGGCCCGTGTGGAATCCAGATCGACTGTTATGCGTAGTGTACGCCCCTTTGAACGCAGCAAAAAAGTCAAGGCTATTGCCCACCAGCCTTGCCTTTTTGAGTTTTTTTTTTCTCGTTCTATTCGGCTAGCAACAACTGATAATTTATCAACAGCTTCCTGGGTGAATTCTAAAACTGGGTACGAGAGTATTGGGGAACATATCCGATCAGACCAGATTTGAGTAACATTATTGACCCACCCTCTGCAATGTAAGCACACGCGTCGTGACTATGGGATAGACCTCAGATCTCAACGACAATTGACAAATGACCATTGAAGATCGAGGCGCCTTGCGATGTTACTTTAACTAAACATAGAAGGACATCGTTGTGACTATGCAAGTGGGAAACAGCATGATCTCGATTTCGAGATATCGGCAGATCTGCATTAAAATAGAAGTACGCCATTGGATGATCTCTACTTAAGCGTTTGGACGAATATGATGCTGTACCTAAGGTTCTGGATGACGATAGGTGATGTTCGAGTAAGTGTTGATCTAGTCTATTAAAATCCGCATAAGCCCAAAACGATCCTCCATTTCTATTATTCGGAGTTACATTAGTAGATTTGTCAATGAAATTCAAATAACACAGAATTTTACAAGGATGAGTCTTACTTGATATAATCGATCTGATGTCACAAAAATAAGTCCACAGCAAAAGAGAAAAAAGCAAAGAAACCTCAAGATACCTTGGATCTGGCACGCCTCGAGATATCCTTCAACAACACCCGATATATCTTCAAAAAAACATCAAAGTCATCAACTCAAGACATTATTCATCCATCTTCAATCAACCACAGCAAAAAAAAAAAAAAGAAAAAAAGCCTCCTCACTTCTCACCATACCCAGTCTACTACCCACTAACATACACCTTAGTCGGCCTCCTCACCGACCCAGGCACCTTCTCAACATACTCATAATAAGACGGGCTCCGCCGTCGCCGTCGATGATGATGTCGAGTCTCCATGCCTGCAGTGGCTTCTGGATCTGCAAATGTGCCTGGCGCAGCGCATAGTCGGAACAGCCACATGAGCAACAGAGTCCCGGCTATCGTGCCGATGACTATTCCAGCGATGGCGCCTCCCGAGATGGTTTCGGGACAGTGGGAATCCCCGGATGAGGTCGCCTGTCGGCTTTCGAAAAGGTTTAGGATCGGTGCCCGTTGATTCATTCATGTCAGGTCAGATCGAATCGAATCAACCATGGTACTGCAAACGGGCCGTGGTGGAGCGAGCCGGGGAATTTTTATATGGGGATTTAAAACTTACCATCTTGGTGTGGAGGGGTGCCCCAGATGAAAGCGGTGGATATAGGAGCAGGCGATTCAAATGAATTCAATCGAGAGGCAGGATGGACTTGGGATGATGTAGTCTCCATCGTTGCTGGGGGAGTTGTTTTCGGTGTCTCTCATACTGACGTCAATAGCACGTCTTTGTTGAACTTGGGTAATGAGGGACGAACGGGGCCGGATTTCCAACGCGAACACTAAAATCCTGGTCGATAAGATATTCCTTAACTTGTTTTAAACCAGATCTAGAGATGTGAGAATATATGATTATGGAAATTGGGTTTGATATCTTGAGGTGGTGGACCGTGGTGGTTCCACTTTGTATACAGGACAACATGTAGATGGACTAAAAGTGGTGTAGATGCAGCTCGACCAAGGACAAATCCAATTAATACCAAATGCTCAATGTAAAATTGCTAGGCAGTAGCTCCAGATGTTAAAGTCGACAATTGCCTAATCAGATTGTGTTGCCCCGTCTTTAAACTGGTGTGGCCTTACCTCTCTCTCCCATTTCCGCCTGTTCACTTCTCCACCAATTCCTTCGACTTCCTCGTCTCAAACCCCGTCCATCCATCCAGTGTTGCCAGACATTCTGGCTCATACTGACCTATGCCCCCAAGGTAGGTCATCACCTCTTTCTTCTTCCCTGGGATATTGGATCCAACCCACCATGAATCCGTTTCGGCAAATAGAGTCATGTTTCCGGTCTCAACAATCTTCTGTCTCCAACCTTCCTCTGCTTCTGCCGTGGGCTCGATAGCCTCCAGACCTTCCTTATCCATCTTTGTGATTGCGGTGATAATAAAATCAATTTGACACTCGAGAATGGTGGGACCGTTGGCCAGGGCCGTCGGGGCTGGTTCTGTTAGCCTGATCGAAATATCCTTTACAGAAGAGAGGAAAGACGCACCTTGAGGACTGTAGCTCAGGGAACAATTGGGAAAGCCATGCATCAGCATCCCGAGGTATGTTCGTACCCCCCCTTTCCAGATATCCTTGATATCCACGCCCTGCTTGTTTTTGAGGTTCATCGTGTTTACACTGCATGGAGACTTGTTAGACATCGTCCTATCGGTTTCCTATCGGAATGAGACTCACGAGCCGGTGAAACTGTCAAATCCAGTCGCTAAAATCACATAGTCAAACTCACGAAGCGTGTCATCCTCCGTGATAATGCCCGTATCTGTCAATGCCCTGACTGGCGTATGCTTGAGATTGACACTCTCGACATTGTCCTGATCCAAGCATTCATAATAATCCCGCTCGAGAGGACATCGACTTGTCATGATGGGAAACGGGAGATCCAAGGGTGCCATAAAGTCCCTCTTTTGCGGATTCTGGAACCGCGCGAGAGTCTTCTTCGCCCAGAAGTCATATGCCTTGCGATTCGCCGTGCGATCCACATAGACCTCTGGGAAATTACCACCCACAAAACTGAAGCCTCCCGCCCTCCACAAGGTCTCATAATACTCATCCCTCTCGGCGTCGGTAAGCTCGAGGCTTGCCCTCTCCGCATGACTGTAGAGGAATCCGCCAGCGGTATTTCGACCCGCCTTAAAGATCGCCTGAAAGGACGTCTTCCACATGTCCTGCTCGGCATCAGGAACCGCTCGGTTCACCAATGGCAAACACAGACTCGGACGACAAATAAACACCGTCAACTCCTTCGCCTGCTTCGCCAGTTCCTGAACAATCTGCACGCTCGTCGCACCGCCCCCAATAACCGCGACCTTCTTCCCACTCACGTCCACCCTTTCCTTCGGCCACATCGCCGAATGAAACACCTTTCTCTTGTAATCTTCCAACCCTCTGAAATCAGGTATATACGGGCGATGCAACATGCCAGAGAACAGACACAAGAACCGCGCTTTCGCCACATGCCCCCCTTCCGTCCGCACCGTCCACCGCGCCGCATCCTCATCCCAGACCGCGCTGTTCACGCGCGCCTGGAACTGGATATCCTTGGACAAATCCAGCACGTGATCCGCATGCACAAAGTACCGTCTAATCTCAGTATGATCGGGGAAGCGCTCTGTGAAGTAGAAATCTCTCCAGAGCTCAGGGATACTCAGTTGGTAGTGCGGCCATTCCGAGTCGACACGAGCACCGGGATATCGATTCCAATGCCAGACGCCCCCGATCTCATCGCCGGCTTCGAACACCTTGACGTTGTATCCGAGCTTGCGGAGTTTATAGAAACCATATACACCACTAAACCCAGCCCCGACAATGAGAACGTCACAGTTGATGACCTCGCTATCGTTCAAGCCTATTGCAACTCAGTTCAGTTTAGCCGCTAGAACAAATACCTTATAAAAAACTAAAGAAACTAATTTAAAAGTGGCAAAAAGGAAAATCCCCGACCAAAAAAAGCACCCAGGCATGCTTTTCAATACTTCTCTAAACCAGGCCTCCAATTACCTCCTAACTTCCCAGGTCATCCCCATCCCAATTCTGGGCCCTTGCACTCAGCCTCGGCCTGCCCCATGCGCCGTGCGGAGTCGGACTTCACCGACTTGTAGCCCCGGCTTATCACGTTCAATTCAGTGGATCTTGGGGCAAACACAACACCACCCCATGAGACGCCCGATGATGGAATCCCGAGGCAGTGTTGAAATGCTAGACCCGACCCGCCGCATAACATCCCAGTTGTCTACTTCTGGCCTTAACTGACTGTCCAACCAGAGATATAACCTTACCAATAGAACCACTGTAGCTATGATTATCGTCACTGTCGCACCATCACTCCAGAGTAGGTAAAGTATACTTTTGGTTTTGTCATTGGGGCGGCCGTTAAAGAAGGACTGGAAATAAGACCGAGATACCATACTTACCCCGGCTTCTCCTCTTTTTAAGTGCGAGAAAGCTTGGGTGGTGGAAGTGCGGGGAATGGAGGAGTTCATGGTACTATATTTTCATGCACGCACTTTACTACTACTTTCCTACAGTGCTTCTCTCGTTACTTTTGACTGAGGCAACATATTCATATGACTATAGTTCTAGAAGGTAGTCTTAAGTTGACTTCAGAATTACTGTAGCCATTAGATAACCATAAATAAACAAAACATATATATATATATATATATTCTCGAGAGCCGTGTATTTGATAGAAAAAACAAATAGAGTAGAGAGCTTTAAAAAAATAAAAAATAAGCAAACCAAAAAAAAAAGGAAAATAGGCAGAGAGATAGAAAGAAACGAAAGCGCCTATCTAGCCTCTAGTCATCGTTACATCGTAAGTCATAGCTAAGAAAAAAAAAGACACAGAACGAATAAAGAAAAAAAAAATGGGGGGAAAAGATGGACCATCCATCGCTGTCGTCAGTGCCATATCTTGCATATAATGCATATATAATCCATGACCATACCAATACCATTCGAACCAAAACGCCTTGCTAGGCGTACAACCCAAACCAGACCAAACCATATCCATATCCATATCAAACCAATCAATAAGTCGCTCCTTTCATTCATTGTTAAACCGTAACCGAAAAAGTCCATATCCCTTATTGTATCAGGTTAAATCCATTAAATTGTTCTCAATCTTATATGCAACACTATAGTTAGAATCGGAGTGGGGGAGCGTTCATCGCTCGTACATGGATGCCCTTCTGTTGTAATCGGCATCAATCATGCCGGGTGAGAGGACTCCGCGGCTGGCCGGCGGAGCGCCATGCATGGAGGACCACCGCTGGGGTCTGAATTCGCTTATTGAGGAGAAGCGGGCGCGACCGGGCGAGGGTTGAGGTGAGGGAGAAATAGGGACAGCGCTGGGATTAGCTCCGCCTGGGTTGGATTTCGCGCTGTTTGTTCGGTAGGCGGAGGGCCGACGAGACTCGTAGTCGTCCATGACGCAACTGTCGAGGTCGGAATGCGGATGGACCATGAAGGTGGTGTTGTTGACGTTGACGTAGCGTGGCTGGGCGTGTGCGTAGACCGGGCTGGTGGGGACGGTAGCGGCCTCGCGAAAGCCAGTGTGACCGGGACCCGGAGTGCGGGATTGACGGACATCGTCGGTGTAGAGCCTGTATTGGCGGGTACGGCGGCCGCTGTCGGAGTCGTAGGGCCGGCTGTTGGAGGTGGAGTTGCTGTTATTGTAGGCATCCCGGTAGGCGAACCGGCGTTGGCTATCGGGGGAGAGCTCCCGGTGAGGTTTACGGGAGTAGGCTTCGTGGGAGTGGCGGCGAGCATGCGGGGAATGGGGTGGGGAGAGATGACGGTAGTGGCCGGGGGTGCTGCCATTACTGTATCGAGGTGGCGGGGAGGACGGGGTGTCCTCGCGCATTGTAGAGCCGGACGAGGAATCTTCTGATGATGCATCGGAGGAGCTGTGGGCGTGCATCGTCTCGGGGCTGACGGGACGAGAGTAAGTCATGCGTTCGCGGCCGCGGGATTTAGACGAGGAAGCTTGTTTGGGCCACGCGGGCGGGGACGGGGCTCGCGGAGAGGTGAAGCCGCGTACGAACTCTGCCGAGCGACGGGGGAGGGGAGCGGATTGTAGCTTTCGAGTTGTGCTAGAAGGGATTTCAGCACTTTGACGGCGTCGGTGTGGTTCGGCCGAGGAGATATCACCGGGCGTGGCATGTCGACGAGCTGGGGCACCCTGGTGAGGTTGGTGATTGGAATGGCTCGGGCCAAACTCGTCTTCTTTGCTCGATGTGGCCGTCTCCTTCGGGTTGAACTGGTTGTGATACGCGCCGAAACTGGATGATCGCTGGAGATTCTTCTTCCAGTAGTCAAACTCGAACTGGTGGCTAACGGTCTCGTGCCATTTGATCATCTCTGGGTCTGGCTCTGAGGGGAAGGCGTCTCGAGGGATCACCTTGGGGAAGATCGAGCCATCTGGGCTGGGGATGTTCCACCGCTCAACCGCCTTCTGGAGATAGCGCACATGCTCGTCGGGGTCCAACAGCAGCTGGATCGTCTGCCATCGCACAAAGCCGTGGGGTTGAAGAGCGGGGACGGACGGCGGTTTGTACGGATCGGCTGAGGGCTGGATACTGTGGAAGCAGCCGAGACGCTGGTAAATGAAGGATAGGGCGGCGTGTTTGGTGTGGAGGAAGAGGACATCATAGTTGCCGCCGACTTTCCGGTAGAAAGCTGCTAGGCGTTCTGGGGTGAGGTCGGTGGTGGCATAGTTGTCAAAGGAGGTCTACCCATCAGGATTGGGGGGGGGGGCAAAGCGTAAGCGCCCCGTCTGTTTCATTCTGGTCTTTCTGTTTCTCACTCACTCACGCTGTCGACTTACAATTACCTGTGCAATCCCCAGACACAGTTGTTCCAGTAGGGGGGAAGGGCTCTTGTCGGCGTTGATGAGCACACCCCAGTACCTCGCGCTGTGATCGTGGGCGAAGGACATGGCCAAGGAGTTACCAGGCCACAGCGCAGGCATTTGACAGCCGCGAGGGAAGTCGTTGCATCGATTTGAGGGGGGAGAAGCGGGGAAGAGAGAAGAAGTTGAAAGGAAACCGCGAGGAGAAGGAGGAACCGGGGACAGAATGTGTGGCAGACTGAAAAGAAGGACGTCACTCCCTCCAGATGAGGTGAGATGAGATGAGATGAGATGAGATCAGACGAGATGAGATGAGGTTGTGGTGGTGGTGGTGGTGTTGTTGTTGGAGTTGACAGGCATGAATCTGGCGGTCAGGCATCCATCGTGACTGCTACTGCTCCACTGCGGGGAAGCCCAACTGAAGACTAACTCCCACTAACTCCCTCACTTGCAAGGACTCTAGTCACTCTACAAGGAATATTCGCTGGCACGGACAACTCAATGCAGCAAAAAAGAACGGAATCTTCCTCGATTCGAGCAACACAGAAGAACACTGTTCGCCGTCCATGCAGGCGGCTGTTTTTGTCCACGAGAGAACTGCAACGGAACATGACCAGCTGCAGCTGCTCTGTCCGTTGACCATTCCATTGGAGGGATTACATCCTTGATCCTTTGAGATGGAATTAAAATGTCCTGTGAGTCCATCGTCCTCTGCTGCGGGTCAGTTGGGCTGATCTTACGTACCAGGAAAGTCAGTCAGTCAGTCAGTCTAACTCTTCACATCACCCCATGTCCACCATTCGAATAAGCCCCTTGGGAGGATGAGTTGTCAGGTTCGTTAGTCCTATTTGCCACGAGCTAGCGCACTGAGAGATAATTCCGAGTCGTCAGGTCCTTGTGGATAATAAATTAGTTGATTCTCTCATTTGTCTTGACTGCTGCAGCAATTTGCTCATACATTCATCCTGCTTTAGTTCTCTCTGTTGACTTCAACTGATAATCAATTCCAAGTAAACCTCGGTCCAGCTTGAGGAAGAGAGTATTGAAACTATGAAAATTGTAATAAAGAACATAACTTTTTTTACTTTGCATAACAGATATCCTTCGATCCTGGGACTAAATGGTAACACTTTATATACCTTGCGGGAACTTGATATACTCTAAAACCAGATAGCCTACAACGAAATTACCTCCTCAAGGCACCTATATCTATGAGCAGTTAAACTACGTTATCTATTACCTAGGTAGGTATATATATATATAACTGTAAGTGGTGTCATCCCACAAGTAGAAGCCTCAGGCAGAGACCGACCGTCGCCCATCGTTCGAGTCCGAAAAAGGAAGGAGCATAGGAAACCCAGAGCCTTAGGCCACAACACGCCTCACTTTACCTTCCACGATCGCTCTCTGCCTGTCTCAGTGTCCATCCAGGAGGCTTGAATAGCGATTTCAAAAGTCTATCTGAGTCGAAGATTATTTTCCTTTCTAAATACGAAAATCTCAATCTGTAGTCCCAGTTGATGTTGACGAAAACGCACGGTGTTGATTGACCCTACTATGGGTTGGAGAGGAAAAAAGAAAAAAGAAAAAGAAAAAGAAAAAAAGATAATGAGGAGAGGCGGACTCGAACACCAGGGCCCGCCATTATTGGGACTGTTGATGTGCGTGGTCACGTCCCTGATCGCCGCAACCCTGTTTGGGGTACGTACGATCCAGCGACCCGTCCACCACACCACAGGCCCTTACGGTGCTCAAGTTAACTTGACTTTGGGCCTTATGCCCGGGCGGGGGGTCTTGCCTGGCCTAAATTAGGGCCATCTGGGGGTATTTATGGCTGAAAAATGGTCATTATATTGGTCAAAGCGTACTCCTAACCTGGAGAGGTTCATATAGTACAAAAGAAGTGAAATATGTTCGATGCATGGCTGGTGGTATGCTCATTGATGGGGTTAAGCCTGGATTCCAAGGCTGACAAGCACTCCGGCTGGCAGGCTCAACCAAGGTATGACGCCAGCATTACGCGGTGAGGTTGGCCTGCTGGAAGGTGAAGCCGTAGTCTTCAAAGACCATGCACTTCTCCGTCAACTCGGGGTTCTTGGTCGTGGATGGAGGGATACCCAGCAGACTGAGAGATTTCTCATCTGGCTGGTATTCGGGCATACGATAGTGGTTCTTTCCAAAGATCTGATAGGTAGATACGTACGCGGGTCCGCGGTCGGCCAGGTACCTAGGGTCCGGGTTGGGGTTGTGGGTACGGAAGAAAGAACCAAAGACGTCGTTAAGCAGCTGCGAGTGCAGGAGGTCCTGGTGGCTGTAGTATGGCTTGACGTTCTGGGTCTTGCTGTTTAGATTACCCCAAATCGGGAGGACATCGGCGGAGTGACAGGTAGCGTTGTAGATGTCGTTGGGGGAGCAGATCTCCGGCATTTCGACGACGGTCTGGACGTGGCCGTTGGTAATTTCGACCTCCCAGAGGTGAGGGAAGTTCTTCTTGCCGCCATTACGGAGGAGGTAGGCTTGCGGGCAGGTCCATTCACTGTGGGTCAGGGCGTCGCCCCCAGTATTGCGCACACTGTCCTTCTGGGTGCGGTTGATGGGGAAAGCATCGTTGGCAATGATGGACTTTGCGAGTTCGGCTGGGTAAGCGATTCCAAAGAGGCTGTTGAGTCCCAGCTGGGTCGAGCCCAGATTTGGCACGTAGCCGCCAACAAAGAGGCCGGCTTCATCCGTCACAATGGTGAACATGGTGGGCACTCGGTTTGGGAGGCGGTTTTCGGAGAGCAGGACATCGAACTGGTCGTCAATCACGCCGCTTCCCGAGTCATCGACCATAGGCATCAATGGCTCGATGGAGGCAAGCAGGCGCTGGGTGTGAAGAAAGCGATTGGCCACCGCTTGAGAGCTAGCCTCCATGGCATCTTTGAACTCCGTCGAGTTGTCCAGGAAGTTGGTGGCGGGGGCGGATCGGAGACACGAGAGTAATGTCGTTTCATTAGAGGTAGAATTCCCACAGCCAACGGCTTTGGCGACTTCGGGAGCAACAAGCTGAGCATACACATCACGGGTGTACCATGGCAGATCAACGGGAGCTGACTGGACGATGGCACCGGCAAAGAGGCCCTTGGCAGCGGTGGAGGAGAGCATAGCCACGACGCTTTGTCCGCCAGCCGACTGGCCGAAAATGGTGACCCGGGATGGATCACCACCAAAGGCAGCGATATGCTTGTTGATCCACTTCAAAGCGAGAAGCTGGTCCCGCGTACCGTAACTGCCAGCGGTGAGATCTCCGGTGACGAGCCAACCCAGAGCACCAACACGGTAGTTGATGGTCACAACCACCACGTCGTTTCGGCTGGCGAAGTTACCCCCATCATAGTCAATCATGGCCGAAGTGCCCTTGATGAAAGCACCGCCGTAGAAGTACACAGCAACGGGTCGTTTGGCGCTAGAGTGCCTAGGATGCTTGGGTGCATCTCCCGGCAGGATCGGGGTGAAGATATTCAAATACAGGCAATCCTCTGAAATCCCCCCGTTGCCCAGCGTTCCAAACCCAGAAACCGACTGGATACAGGAGTCAGCCAGCTTGGTCGCATTGAGCTCGGTAGGACCCGAGTAGGGCCGTGGAGGAGCGAATCGCAACTCGCCTACAGGGGCATCGGCGAAGGGAACGCCGAGGAAGCGGAACGAGCGTTTATCACGGTAGCCGGTGAGAGTGTAGCCATGGGACGAGACAGCGATTTTAGATGAATCAACAACCTTCCGGTTCATGTCGGTAGTCGGAGGTACGCTGGACGTGCAGAGGGCAGGAAGTTTCCGGTTGCAGGGCACTCTGGAGACCTTCTTTCGACCCAGAGAATAGGCTAAACACTCGCCTCGAGACGACCCGGCCACCCATAGGGAGTCCCCATGGTGGAGGTCTTTCGAGAAGACAAGGTAATCCAGCTGATATCCCAACTCGGTGCGATTGGCCCGAGGAGCATAGTCGAGGGGGTAAAGCTTTTCCCCAATTTCAGCACATTGCAGCTTCGCATGAACGTTGTCTTGTTCGTGATACACCAGAACAGCTGCGGTGCCGTTGTTCTCCGGTGCCAAGTTGTTATAGTTCAGGACCTGAAGAGCTCCAACGGAGTCAACATCGGGGTGGCTTTCTCCGCATCCGCAACGAGCAGCGGGAGCCGCAATGGCTTGCCCGCAGAGAAGCAAAACTCCTGCTAGGGACCGGAGCTGCATTTTAAACGATAACCGGGTCAGGTGCTCCGACTAGCAAGGGCAGAAAGACCAACAGCGATCAGTGAGGCAAGGGTCCCTTATAAGCTGGGTCAAGGGTAACATCGGGATGAGATATTTCCCACCCATTGTGTATTCTGGGGGGAGCCCGTCGCGCATGTGCCATTCGGAAAGCCGGGAAATATGAAATTACTGGGGTAAAGCAGGCTTAGACTGATGTTATTCCTCATTAAGCAAGCTAGCCTGTGGAATGATAGAGTCCGGAGGGGCCCATGCTAACGTGCCTGAGGTCACGCTTGTGGGGAATTGCAGTTCCTGCGACATGAGAGGCCATGCCGGCAAAACTGACGAGGGAAGTTATCAGGGGAACGGAGGAAAATTCAGTGTAGCTCGCTTGGCAAGGTCAATTCAACAGTCATAGAAACGTCGCGAGTCGGTTTAGAGAGATGAAAAGACGGCCAAAATAGGCTGAGGGCCACGCGGCCCCGTATTTGACACCTCAGGTAGAAACTTATAGGTAGCCTCTCAAGGTTCTCCTCTTTAGGCTTAGTGGGGTTTGCATTGGCCTTAACTATCTGGTTACAATTGGTCATCAGAGTCATAAAGTAATTGTGTAATTTATGCTACACTGGTGGCAAGACAAGATATCCTTCACGCTTTGGACTATAACAAGAATATGAAAAACAGCATTTACATACATATTCTCTATAATAGAGGTACGTACTATCAAGAGCCCAAGATAGCTCGGTGGAATGCTGGCACTTATACGGAGTAGTTCGTAGGGACAGGGATCAGTGATAAGTAACCCCAGAAAGTAGAAACCTGAAGAGCAACGACAGCTCCGCCTATTAATCTCCCATCTCTTAACCCCCTCTCTCCTGTCTTATTTGAATATTTTAATCTAGTCTTCCCCAGCCTCGTTCCTCGGCGATTCTCCGCGCTCCGAATGTTACCCCGGATAAGCGGCAGTGATGTCATCGTGGTCGGTTACAGTCATCAGTCTCAGTCTCAGTCACAGTCCGAGTCAAGAGTCATGGTCAGCAAAGCCGCCTCGGTTCACCGGGCGCCCCGGCAGGGAGGATGTTATATACAAGACCTGGCATCCCTGGGTAACAGTAGAAAGATGAGCTAAGACGTGAGCAACCTGAGAAAAGAAGAAAAAAAAAAAAAAAAAGGAACCGACCAACCCCGCCGACTCAGGATGATATTGTCGCGCAGAAGTTCCTTGACGAGTACGACGTCTTCGCCACCGCGGTAGAGCACAAACGAAACCGTATGGGAAAGGGTATTAGTGTCAGTATTAGTATCAGTATCAGAAAAGGACCCGAGACGAAAACGAAACAAAACTAAACTAAAAACATATCCTATCAAAATGAAACCCATCCGCATCGTCGAAGTCGGCCCCCGAGACGGCCTCCAAAACATCAAGGAACCCATCGCAATATCCACAAAGCTCGAGCTGATCCGGCGCCTCGCCCGGACCGGCCTACGCACGATCGAACTCACCTCCGTCGTTTCTCCCCGGGCTGTCCCCCAACTCGCCGACTGTCGCGAGGTGCTGGATCACCCGGACGTCCGCAGCCTACACGACCAGCACTTCCGGCTGCCGGTGCTCGTACCCAATACCAAGGGGCTGGAGATCGCCATCCAACACGGCGCGAGGGAAGTAGCGGTGTTCATAAGCGCCACGGAGGGATTCAGCAGGGCGAACATCAACTGTTCGGTTCGGGAGGGGATCGAGCGTGCGCGGAGTGTAGCCAGGAAGGCGATTCAGGGTGGGGTTGCGGTCAGAGGGTAAGCCACACCAACCTCGCCCAAACAATGCCATTCACCTGAGCCATGACCAGGTACCTACCCAGCTATATGTCTATTTCGCTAACGAGTTGGGGAGCGAGCGGGGGTAACAGATACGTATCCTGTATCTTCTCTGACCCGTTCGACGGTCCGACCTCGCCATCCGCTGTGCTGCACTGCGTCAAAGAACTACTCGATATGGGCTGTTACGAGATCAGTCTCGGGGATACGCTCGGTGTCGGGAGTCCCAACACGGTGCGCAGTCTTCTCACTTATCTCGTCGACCACGGTATCGCCCCGGATGTCCTGGCGGGTCACTTCCACGATACGTACGGTCGGGGCGTAGCGAACGTCTGGGAGGCGTATCTGTGCGGCGTGTGCGTCTTCGATAGTAGTATCGGTGGACTAGGAGGGTGTCCCTTTGCGCCGGGGGCCCAGGGGAATGTAGCGACCGAGGACCTGGTGACTTTGTTCCACAATGCGGATATCGAAACGGAGGTGAATCTGGGAGATCTTGGGGAGACGAGCGCCTGGGTTTCCCGGGTGCTCTCGAAACCGAATGTTGCGGCTAGAAGTACGAGTATTTCGGGGCTGCAGTCTCGGGTGGAACGGGCGTTTCAACCGGGAAAAGGGTTTACTTTGCCTATTCAGTGGCAGGATTAAGTGGGGGCTGGTGGTGACTTGATTTGGGCATTTAAAGCGTGGTTAGAGCTAAGTTTATAAAGATGAATTAAAGACCATTGTATTTATTGAGTTATTTATGTCTTTAAACCTTGAGTGATCTTTTCCCGATTTGGACAGATTCCACACCACTTGACAACAATGACATAGAAAAGCAGATGAAACAATATGATGATAAACCCAAGGTAAAACAACAAGCCAAATCATGCCAGGCAGAAGATACAATCTTAAAAACAGATGGTATTTTCCTGGTGTTTAAATTAAAGAAGAAAGGGAGGGAAGGGGTAATTTAATGGTTGGCTATGAAGCACAGGCGGCAAATGAAAGCAGCAAACATTGCGAAGACCAGTACAAGAATTATTGGAAAAAACAAAAACAAACATGTATGGAAAACTCATCTGGAGTTTGGGGCTGGCTTCTCATAAAGCGTGAACAAGAGGTCAGGGCAAGAATAAACAATCAAAGCGAAACGAGATATCAGATCAACACGCCAAATTACTTCCAGAGATCGAGAAATAGAAACAAGGATGCTGCCGCCCAGGAAACATAAATGAACAAACAAAGCTAGCTTCACACCACAATTAGGATAAGAAGACGCCGATCCGGTCCTACAGTTGGTGCGGCATTATATAGGCTCGTTTACGTGGATCATCGTCTAGGGTGGCCGGGCCACGCTTGTGCGACGGATTCAAGGTCATTGGAGAACCAGGTTGAGCCTGTGCTTGAGAATGTGCATGTGTATGAAGGTGATTGAGTGCGTGTTGGTGTGGGTGATGAAGCTGTGGCTGGGCCTGCATCTGAGCATGCAGTTGGTGTTGCAACTGAGGCTGCATCTGCGCTTGCAAATGAGATTGATAAGCTTGCGGGTGGGAATGCGGGTGGGGGAGAGAGTGAAGAGGGTGGTGTTGATGTTGATGCGCTTGTGTTTGGTGGGCCTGCGCTTGATGGGCTTGTGGTTGATGGGCTTGTGCTTGATGGGCCTGTGCTTGATGGGCCTGTACTTGGTGAGCTTGCGGTTGGTGGGCTTGCGCTTGATGGGCCTGTGCTTGATGGGCTTGTGGTTGGTGAGTTTGTGCTTGATGCGCTTGCATTTGGTGAGCTTGCACTTGATGGGCCTGTGCTTGGTGGCTTTGTGCCGGATGTGCTTGTGCTGGATGTGCTTGTACTTGGTGAGCTTGTGTTTGATGGGCTTGTGGTTGGTGCGCTTGTGTTTGACGACCCTGCGCTTGATGAGCCTGCACTGGAGCCTGCGCCTGCGCTTGGCTTTGGGTGGGTTTTTGGCTCTGGACTGGGGCCTGCAATTGTGGTTGGGGCTGTGCTGGTGTCTGAGTTTGCTGTTGAGCTTGAGCTTGAGCTTGAGCTTGAGCCTGAGCCTGAGCCTGAGCTTGAGCTTGAGCCTGCGCTCTTTGAGCCTTCTTAGCCTGCACTTGAGCCTGGATTTGGCTTCGCGCCTGTTCCGGGGTTAGCCCTTGAGCGACCAGCTTTTCCTCTTCCAGCTTTTGCCGGGCGAGTACATCGGCTTTGCGAGGCCGGCCACGGGGACGGCCAGTGCCTGGTTTTTTCGGGGCATTCGGGTCACGTGGTGGCCTCGGTTTAGGCGGCGCATTGCCCACCTCAGACTTGCGGGGACGTCCGCGACGACGTTTCTGAGGGATAATGGCTCCATCCGGGCCGATAATAGATGCTGGAGGAGCGGAAGCGGTTCCCGGCGCAGCAGGAGGAGCGCCTGGAATGGGGCCGAGAGGGCCGGGAGCACCAGGAGCACCCAGAGGACCCAGAACACCGGTGGAACCCGGGACTGCGGTGGCGGCAGTAGCACCGGTAGCAGCAGTAGCAGCAGTAGCAGGACCACCTGGAGCGGTTGCTGTGGGAGCCTGCACCTTAGGTTTCCTCGGCTTTGGCGGTTTTTTCTCTTCTCCAGGTACTATAGTCTTTCGCGGACGACCGCGTTTACGAGGCGTTCCTGAAGGAGTCCCTGAACCAGGGGCTTGTGCCGCACCTGGAGTCTCAGATGCAAACATAACTTGCGTTTGTCCATTGACCTGATTGGCTGGCGTAGCTGGGGAAGCAGAGGGTTTGGCCTGTTTGACTTGTGGTTTAGTGTTCACGTTTTCTTTTTTTGGCTCTTGGATAATAAGATCCGCCCCGCCGATAGTAGATGGGGTAGATGACTTTGGAGGGAGTTGCTTGGGTTGTGGTTGCGACTGCGTCTGCTGTTGCTGTTGCTGTTGCTGCTTCTGGTGCGGCTGCTGCTGTTGCTGTAGGATGGGGTGTTGTGATTGTTGTGGCTGCTGCTGTTGTTTTTGCTGCGGCTGCTGTGGTTGTGCATGATATTGTGGCTGTTGCTGTTGTTGTGAATACTGACGTTGATATGCGGCGTGCTGAAATTGAGGCTGCTGCGCCTGTGCTTGATATGGTGATCGTTGAGCCTGCTGTTGGGGATAACGTTGCTGGTGCTGTTGATAGGACTGCTGCTGGGCTTGCTGGGCTTGTTGCACCTGCTGTTGTGCCTTTTGTTGTGCTTGCTGGGCTTGCTGTTGGGCTTGTTGAGCTTGTTGAGCTTGTTGAGCTTGTTGAGCTTGTTGCGCCTGCTGCTGTGCCTTTTGCTGGGCTTGCTGCTGCGCCTGTTGCTGCGCTTGTTGTTGAGCTTGCTGCTGAGCCTGCTGTTGCTGTTGCTGTTGATAAGTTTGGTGTTGTTGATATGGAGACTGTTGCGCTTGTTGCTGATACTGGTTCTGCTGCGCTTGAGATTGATATTGAGGCTGTTGGGATTGATGTTGCTGGTACTGAGACTGCTGAGTTTGGTGGTAGTGAGCCTGCTGTTGCGGTGAGGCCTGATATTGAGGCTGAGCCTGCTGAGCCTGCTGGGCTTGTTGATACGGAGATTGTTGCTGGTATTGCTGCTGCTGTTGCTGCTGCGTCTGCGGCTGATGAGCCGTGAGCATCGGAGAGGCTGTTGTCGCCGAGGTGACCGCAGGGTGGGTATGCGCCGACTGTCTCTGTTGTAGATGCTGTTGCATCCGGTCGAGGGACTGCTGGGGCGACGGGATGCCCATCGTTTGCGCATTTGGTGACAGCGATGCCTGCTGGCTCATGGAAGGATGCGGGCGAAAATTGGCCATGGGATTCATGCTTCTCTGCAGACTCTGCAGGGATAGATATGGGCTTTTCAATTGGTCCGTGCTTCTAGACAACATCTCCGACGATCCTTGAGCTTGGTATTGGCCCGCAAAGGGACCAAAGTTCGTGCCCGCGGGAACCCCAACCAGCGGAGCCGACGAGGTCGTCATCTTGCGGAGATTGGGCGAATGAGCGGTGAGGTCGGTCGCTTGTGATTGAGCGCGCAGCAATGAGTTATTGCTAGGAATTCCAGTACCTGGATGTTGGTGGACGGTGCCGGTGCCCATTGATGGCGACTGCATCTGGTGCTGTTGGTGTTGCTGGGCATTTTGCTGCGCTTGCTGATGTTGGTGGTAAGGGTGACCACCATAATTCATCATGTTGGGCGAGGAGTTTCGCCACCCAGGCGCACTCACTATTCACTACCAGACAACAGGGCAATTGATCGGAGCGATGAGATCGATAGATAGTGGCCAGTCGAGGTCAACTCCAAACATGTGACTGTAACCAGTGGACGAGGAAGCTGAGTTCGCAGTCAGTCACAGGCGGGAGACTAGGCGCAATTCCTCCGGCGGATGTACCTGTGCTTTTTCGGTATGTACAAGGGGGGCTGCAAGCGTGTCTAAGCCGGACAACTGGGGGTGAGGAGACAATTAGATAAGATGTCAATCTCCACCAGCAGAAGGTAATAATAACGGCGGCGATAAGATCAATAATTAGAATGGGAATGGCACCCCAAAGAGGGAAGTGACGCCAGAACACGCGCAGGAAAGCGCGTTTTGGAACAGCAGCCGTGGGAGTCGGCGACAATTTGCACCAACAAACGATCTGGGCGAATGAGAGCGAGCGAAATCACGAGGATCCGTGACCACCGAGGGTGGAGGCTGTCTGTTGTGGCCTCAGGCGCGCACAGAGTACGGGACTCCACAAGCACCCAGTTGCGCAACTTAGGCCCCCCAAAAAAAGGGAAAAGGAAAAAAAAAGAAAAAAAAAAAAAAAAAAAAGAGGGAGGCAGAAAAGTGAGAGCGAAATCTCAGCACCCCCCGACCGTCAATGCAAGGTGTCTAGAGACGACAGCACAAGAAGACAGTCACCCCAGGTGGAAAACAGCGGTTCAAGTCGAATCCAGAGCTCTCAGATCGATTCTGAGGGCGATGAAGCTGGGGTTGGCTAAGATAGCTGATGGTTTGCGATCTTTTTTTTGATGGAGGCTGTTCCTTTTTTTTATTTTATTATTATTTTCTTTTTTGATTTTTGAATTTTCTGAAATTCGAATTTTGGGTTTTTTTTGCTGGTACCCTCCGCATCACGTGATGTGTTGCCATGCTGGCCAGTCAGCGCTCAGCCGCCCAGTGGCAGGCGATCGGGCAGGAAAAAATACGAGTCACCTTCGAATTCGACTCGGACGGGTTCACAACTCCAAGCTGGTTTGTTCACCGGCTCTGGAGGCCTCAAGGTGGCTGGTTTGATTTCGATCGGGGATCTTCGAGAAGCTCCAAAGTTGACATTATTCAAGCATATTTTAAACGGTGGAGCGCTAACTATCTGGTGTGATAAAATAAATAAATAATATTAATGCGTAGCAATAAAATAAAAAAATAAAAATAAAAATTATTACCTAAATAATAAAAATAAAATAAAAATCCTTTTTCTGAACAAGAGAAAGAAATAAATAAATAATAAAAATCCCATCCAGAATAATAGAGCCTCCATATTATATAACGATTCCACCTATAATATCCGGCCTTTCGACTTTTAAGGTTATATCAGGAGAACTCAGCTTGATCTTGATCATGCCCTTGCCAAAACGTGCCACGCATTTTTCCCGGTATATTTTAACTCCTGAGTATCCAGAAATCAACAGAATGTTATATCAGACAACCTCACCCAATCTCCAGACGAGAGAACCAAAAAAAAAAAAACCCTACTGATCAAGAGATAGACTTCTTTTTCCACTGGGCATATTATCACCTCCCGAATGCCTGGGTAATCGCTGTTCATTTGCCGGCGTGATGCTATTCCCAGAGTTTAATTACTTCCCACACCACAAAAACCCACCCACACTCCACCTGACGTTCCACCCTCACACACCCACAGAATAATAATAATAATCGTTCGGGCGTTTTTCCAGAACCAATACCTTACCTTATCAAGCATAACGCCGACATATCACACTCCTCGGGGTCATACTAGTAGTGGGCCTGTTGTCTATATCGTATGCAAGCCAGCCTCCGTTTTCATTATTATATCGACGAGGAAACGACACATGACTCTGACGCTGGAGAGAAAGAGCCTTGTTCATTGCGTTGAGCGTTCTGTACGATACCATACTATACGAGTTTTGGATCCAGTTGCCCCTGATATAAATTGTTCAGCCGTGTCATTCATTATCATGAAAATAATCTCTCTATCTATCAAAGTCTATGTACTCGTATCTATACTATGCTAGGACTCCGTATCTATGCTCGCTCGTAAAACAATCATCCATGCATCCATGCATCTATTATGCCGTCTTGACAGCTTCTCTATTATTACTACTTTCCTCCTCTTTCAAATCATTCAAACATGGCGCGAAAATCAACTGTCCGGTTCGTATCCCCTTGAGCGTCCCCACACTCACCACCACCCAGAAAACAACAACGCAGAGGGAGAATATCTAATCCCCAAACCCAGTCAGAAACACTCAAGGGAAAGAAAAATGTAAAGTCATATGAGAGTGAGAGAGAGAGAGAGAGAAAGAAAACATACCGTGCCCAATATTCGGAAGAACTCCGACGGCAACTCTGCTCCGATCTGGCAGGTACTAATAGCAAAAACCCCAGAAGGGAACGTGAATCCCCACCAGCCGATATTAAACGGGAAGGTTTTACTCCGGGCTATCGACGCCAAGGCGAAGAAGAGCCAGACGAGACCGAAGGACCATAGTATTAGGCCAACGAGGAACCCGAGGGTGTAGAGGATGGGGCCGGAGCTGTCTTCGAGGGTGTGCGTTTGGGGGAAGATTTTCTGGGCGGCTTTGCCGAGTTTCATTGCACTTTTGTTCCTTTTATTAGCTGCAGAGCTTTTCTTTTTTTTTTTTTTTTTTTTTTGGGGAGATAGGGAAGGAAGACAAACCCGAAACCTCCTTGGCCTAATGGGCCGAGAGGGAGAAAAACACTGACGATCACGGCCTTGGGGGGGAGTTTGTGGAGGGCTAGTCGTTGCAGGTAGATGACCATCACCATTAGGGACAATGGGACACCGATTCCCCAGAGTACGTAGCTGGCGATCACGGTCCATAGGGCGTGTTGTGGGTTTGGGAGGATATCGGAGACGATTGCTCCTGATGAAGCTGTGACGACGCAGCTGACGATTGGCAGAAGCCAGATGGCTGTCATGGACGAGAGCTGGGTGTTGCCTTCGTGGGTCATCCTGGGGTAGACAGTTAGTCAAATAATATCAAGGCCGGGATATCATGGATTAAAGATACAATAAGAAAGGCAGAGACAAGGCCATTACGACCGCCACGACGGCGTCTGTGATCCAGAGTGCCCAGACAAAGGTCCGGGACCAATCGCCCCATGCGGGAACGCAGACGAAAACGAACATGTTGATGATGGTGGTCAATCCCATTGGGAACGTGCCAATGAAAAACGATTGAACAGGGTGTCGGATCATAGCCATGAAGATCTCGGGGTATAGCGTGTAGCGGATAATTGAGATGATAGTTGCTGTGATGAAGAGGAGAACATTGAGCGCGAATATGACGACGGAAACCCACCATAACCACCCTCCATTGTAGGGCAGCCCGTGAAGGAGAAGTGACGCCATTCCAGTCCCCATGGTCACAGAAAACCAGCTATACTCTAGATTAGCAAATCCCACTCTTCCATCTACCAGGAGTGGGGGGGTCGTACGAGGGCGTGAAATTGCGGACAAGCCATCTCCATCCAATATCGTGTTTCGAAAGCTCCTGTTTCTGGTTGTCGACATCCTGGTCTTCGTCTGGCATGCTTATGCTCGAGACTTGCATTGCGTGGCGAGGATTTGAAGAGACAGTCCAAGCCGATATACTTGAAAAAGCCGAGGTTGGGAGCAAAGGCTGTTCTAGATGTGTTGTTTCCCCGATTTGAGATTGATTCTTGTGAGATCCTCCGCTCTGCTGGCAAATATTCTTTTATATCTCTTGTTAGGTATTTGTATTTGTGTTGTTTTGGTGAGTCACAATGTTCAATCATATAATATGTTGTTATGTGGTGTGCCCCCAAAAAATCTCTCGTCTGCCGAATAAGGGCTCCACTTGAAGAAATATTGGCAGTAGCAATAATGACGATGACGGTCAACGCATCGCAGTTCGAGCCAGTGAATGATATTTCCTCCGCATCAGAAATTTTTGCCAGTAGAGTCGTATAAATAGCTCAAGGAAATTTGATCTTTTTCTTCTTTTTGCATTGGAGAACCATTAGGGCTGGAATTGGAGTAAGATTGGTGGTACGTGTAGTCACAGGAGAGTGTATCTCGGCATACCGATCTATTCCCGAGCAAACCCCGGAGTGATAAAAATATGTTCAACGAGACTATTATTATTTGTCAAGACTCGAGATGGAGTCGGCGACTCGGCCTCTGCTCGATGGATATTATTACTGATACAGTCCACACCCCGCACGGAGTGAGGGGTAAAAGCTCCCTTCACGCGTGGTTTCTAGGGAGTTGGTTTGAGTCGTTGCAATATAAAGAGTCCTTGGAGTCTTCTTGACAGGAGTCTTCTAGACGTCTTCCAGACGAGAGAAATTGACCCAATGCATGGTCTCGAGTCAAGGGAGGTTGGAGAATGACATGCACTGCAGTGAATTTGGGGTAAGAAATCAATCCTGCTCAGCTTTGTCGAGGCTGTCTATCGCTCACCTTTCAAGGTGGGTCAGGCCTTGGGCTAGCCTAGAACTTTCCACCTGATGAACGGAAATTGTTACTTCAATCTGTCTTGTTTTCCGATCTATAGAAGTCCCCGGCCAGCAGGCACAAAAAGCGGGTACATCTCCCAAGTCTCCCTGAGACGGTGAGACCAT
Organism: Aspergillus panamensis; assembly: GCA_027569225.1. Lineage (NCBI taxonomy): Eukaryota > Fungi > Ascomycota > Eurotiomycetes > Eurotiales > Aspergillaceae > Aspergillus > Aspergillus panamensis. The sequence goes on along the minus strand of JAPDER010000043.1, from coordinate 43,360 downwards.
TGAACTCGCTCTTTCTTCTGTCTACCGTGGCATAAACCGCACTAATGATTCATCATTCTCTGTGAAAATTTGGTTGAATATGTGGAACACTATACTATACCTGATTCCGGCTCTTGGCTAGGTATAAAATCAAAGACCTGACCATAATTGTAGTTTGGCCATCATACCAAAACAGGTGGCACCATGGTGGTGATAAACTAGATATGACTCAGGACCTAAATATACATCTGACCTTGAGAGTTAGTAGTAGTACTCCACCACCCCACAGGTTCAAGGTGATGACTGCATCTCCTTCCCCAAAACTGTGTCAGAAAGTTTTCTCGAATAATAACAATGGAGTTTCAATATTCTTCATGCTTATTTCTCATCTCTGACTGATCAACAACGCCTGTCGTCACCACCGCTGGTCCTATTAGTCATCTTGAATATCGAACTCTACGCTAGGTGTACTCTGTATGGAATTACCTACTTCTTTGTGACCTCTTCTTCTTCTTCTTTTTTTTTTTTTCCCGAAAAGAACTTAAGCAAAGCCATACCTTGAGAGGTTGTAGTCCATCATACTAGATATTCGGCATCCCGCGCATTTTTGGTGGTGACGCAGCAAGGGACCGACCAACTTCACCTTATTTATCCCTTCCAACATCTCATCCCCCGCTTGATCGGTTCGAACCCAAACACAAGATAGGAATCTATCAGATGAAAAAATGACTTTGTCACCGAAACGGGTTGAGCCCGTTATCCCGGTCAACCCAGGCGATCCCCCCTGTGCGCATCTTGATGCATCCTCCGCCTATCGAGTCAATGCCAATGTCTTGAACCGCCACATCCAAAACATCGGGATGGGACGCTACCAGTGGCAGCTCTTCGGGGTGATCGGGTTTGGCTGGGCCTGCGATAATCTGTGGCCCATTGTCACCTCTCTCATTCTGGTCCCCGTCACCTACGAGTTCCACGTCTCCCAGCCTCCTCTGCTGACGCTGGCCCAGAATATCGGACTGCTGGTCGGTGCGCTGTTCTGGGGCTTCGGCTGTGACCTCTTCGGGCGCAAATTGGCCTTCAATCTTACCATCGGCATCACGGCCATCTTCAGTGTGGCCGCAGCCTGGTCGTCGTCCTTCGCCGGCGTCGGTGTCTTCGCCGCCCTCTGGTCCGTCGGAGTAGGAGGAAATCTCCCCGTGGACTCGGCCATCTTCCTCGAGTTCCTGCCCGGCTCGCACCAGTATCTCCTGACAGTCCTGTCCATCAACTGGGCGCTCGCCCAGGTGCTGGCGAACCTAGTCGCATGGCCGCTTGTGGGGACCCTCACCTGTCCCACCGCCGAGGACTGCACCAGAGCCAACAACCAAGGCTGGCGATACTTTCTCATCATCATGGGGGGGTCCGCACTGGTGATGTCCATAGTGCGCTGTTGCCTCTTCACCCTCTTCGAGTCCCCCAAATACCTCATGGGCAAAGGCGACCACCACCAAGCCGTCGCAGTCATCCACGAGGTCGCCCGCCGCAACGGCAAAAGCTCCACCCTCACCGTCGACGAACTCCACGACTACTCCGACCCAAACGAGGACGACCACCACGACCACCCCCCCAGCTTAAGTATCATGCAGCAGCTCCGCCTCCGCCTCGAGCCCCTCTCTCTCCCCCACCTGCACGCCCTCTTCTCCACCCGCCGCCGAGCCCTCACAACAACCCTCATGGTCTCCATCTGGGGCCTAATCGGGCTCGCCTTCCCCCTCTACAACGCCTTCCTCCCCTACCTCCAGCACACCCGCGGCATAGCCTTCGGCGACGGCTCCACGTCCCTCACCTACCGCAACTCGCTCATCATCGCCACGGCCAGCGTCCCAGGTAGCCTCGTCGGCGGGGTCCTAGTCGAGTCCCCGCAGTTCGGCCGCAAGGGCACCCTCACCCTCGCCACCGTCCTCACGGGCGTCTTCCTCCTAGCCTCCACGACCGCCACCACGTCAAGGGCCTTACTAGCCTGGAACTGCTCGTATGGGCTCTCGAGCAGTCTCCTCTACGCCGTGCTGTACGCGTACACGCCCGAGATCTTCGAGACGAAGAACCGCGGCACGGGCAATGCGCTGGTCGGGGCGGCGAATCGCCTCGGCGGGATCCTGGCGCCGGTGATTGCCCTCGGCGCGGATCTGAGGACCACCGTGCCGGTTTATGTTAGTGGGGTGTTGTTTATGGTTGCGGGGGGGTTGGTGGTTCTAGTTCCGTATGAGACGAGGGGGCGGATGAGTGTGTAGGTACTTAGATGGATCTTTACTTTGGGTTTTATTTAAATTGGATCGCATTGGGGAATGGGTTTTTGGCGTTGTTGTTGTGGACTTTTCCAGGAAGGCTTGTAAACGCTTGGTCTAGGCCGAGAGGATTCTTCAGCATAAGATGTAGTTACGCACGCATCCCACAATAAACCCAGCTAAGTAGGGTTCCTCCAAACCAAAAGCGTGAGAATAAAACGTCAAGTAAATTTCAAAGCTAGTAGCTATATAGTCCATTGATAATGCTTATGTTCCCCTAAGATTCAATAAACTACTTATTAAAATACTTAAAGCTAGGATTGACTCCTGTATCGTGAATAGAGCAAATACTAATCTTATTGATAACGGCATCCATCTTGATAAGAATAACATACATACACGCATGAACAAAGGATAAATTTTGCGACAAGAAGCAGGAAAATTATCCCAAAATGTACAGTATATCCCAACTCAAAAATCCAATCAAACCAGTTCATCGTCTCATAAGAAGATCGGTTGTTGCTCACATTGTTGTATTACCCCACATTTGGATTCGAACCGTCTCCTAACGGCGGCAAGGACCCCGATTCGGGAACATCGCTGATATCCAGGCCTAAGTCCGGAGCGATGCGATGGAGGAAGCTCTCGGAGAGGGTAAAGGCGCGGCGGGCGGCCGTGCTGGTGTGGCCGAGGTGGTGCAGCCAGCGGAAAGCTTTCTTGGTGTGTGATAGGGCGGTCGAGAATTTCAGGGTTGGCGTGTTCGGGTCGGGAGCTCCGTGGTCCGGGATGGGCCAGCTGGAGAGGGCGATGAGGAGGACGGTGGTGGCCTGCATGATGAAGTGGAGGATCGCCCACCAGGGGGTCATGGTTGTGAGCCAGACGACGTCCGGTTCGTCGGGGAGGGTGGAGATGAGGGAGCAGGCGGAAACGAGACAGGTGAGGGTCAATCGGGAGCGGAGGGTGGAGTGGGATCGATGGTGTGGCTTCGTGGAGCTGGAGAGCGGGTATGCAGAGTAGGACATGCAGGGCCGGCAGAGGATGATGCGCGCGCTGTAGTAGTGGATGGCGAGGGTGACGGTTTCCCGCGTGTAGCCTGGCTTGCGGGGGACAAACAGGAGGTCGTTCTCCCGGGAAACGGTGAACTGGTACGCCTTGGGCACTTTGCGTAGCCAGGCATCCATGATTCGGCTGTAAGTTTCAAGTCGTTGCTCCACTAGGCTCATCGGATCACGGAGGCCTTGAATGCTGTAGACGTTGTTGGTGATGGACTGGGTGATGACGGAGAGGTCTACGAGGTGGTAGTAGAATAGAGACTCGTTGGGCTCGCAGGTGGCCAGCCACGCTGCGTTCGACTGGTTTTCTACGTCCGTCTGGAAGAGGGTCAACTTGAGGCAATTTTCCCGGAGCGATGGGTCGTGTAATAGGCTCAGCGCAGCTGGGTTCTGGATCTTTTCTTCGTCGAACGGTAAGGGGAGAGGGGTGGCGCTGAGACTTTCTCCAACACCAGATACTCGGCCGGTAATCGAGGTCAACAATTGCTCGAGAAAAAAAATGGACCACCAGAGCCGACTACGTGCCTCCTTTGATGCGTAATGAGTTCGGTCATCCACAAAGTGTAGGTTGATTCCCAGCGAGACAGCAGACCGACACGCCATACTAGAGAACTTGAATGCCCTAGTGCGGTTAGTACAACAGTATAATCAAACCACCTCCCAACCATGACACAACATACCTGTTGATCTGTCCCAGAGCTAGGAAATAAAACGCGATGAGAAACTCAACCTGAATTTGCTGGAGATCCGCATGGTCAAACAACATCTCGCCGCTCATGCTTAACTTTCTGGAGCGGTTCAAGTACTGCATATCATCGACGTCACCGTCCCCCCATCCACCAATGAGCCTGCAATACCGACAGCCAATCGCAAATATCATATTCAGGATAGCTAGCCATCGCCGTGGGGGGTTCGACGGTTGGCTAAAGAATTGCTCATACTGCGCAGTAAATGTCGCCTTTCGGACGACATTGAAAGCCGGGTGAACAGTGTCCATATACGCCGCGAAATATTGGTCCGCGAGATCTTTCGAAGGCAAGGCATATGGGTCGATTGATTCGGACAGCGGAATATCAAGGTCATCCAAGTGGTAACTCATCGTCATAATAGGCGTATCCTGTCTCGACCCTTCTTTGGCGACATCGGTCCAATCAAGTCCTAAACTATGATGCTCAGCTTCGTCTTCGAGCCTTTGCATCCATGCAACCTCCGAGTTTTTCCCGAAAAATCCAGCGGCTATACTCTTTTCACTGCGGTTGAGATCCTCCTGCACGAGATCGATCGCAGCGAGTGATCCGGCGGAAGATGAGGAATCTGAGGCGCTGCTCTCATCTCTAGACAGCGGTATCTAGGCAGGCAATCACTTAGTTTAACTGCAAAGCAAGGGTGGTCCGGGATATAAATTAAAACCCCACCTTCAAAGCCTTCTTGATCCGCTTCGATGCACTTGCATCAACTTCGGGTTCCAACTCCCGCAACAGGTTCTCATATAGCTCTACCTTCTCAGCCAGCGATCCCAGCTGCTTCTGCTCGCGCACCCGTTTGATATCCACATACAAACATTCCAACCCATGTTCTTGACACTTCCGACAGACAGGCTTCACACCGTCGCATTTCACCTTCCTCTGTCGACAGGGCTCACAAGCTCGGGCAGATCGGCGTCGTTGGGATAGACTGCTTGTACCTGCTGCCCGCGGGATTGGAACCTTGGGTGCGTTCTGAGTACTACCATGAACGGACAATGGGATCGGTGGTGGTGGAGGAGGAGGAGGAGGCAGTGAATAATTCGTATAAAACTGCGGGACCACAGTCGGATAGTAGCCTGCTTGGGGATTTGCCCCAGCGCCAAACGGGCCTGGCCTCCATGGCCAGCCAGGAGGAAATTGCGGTCCTGGGGGGTCCGGGCTCAGGCTGCTAGAATTCTCATTGATATCGTGATGGGTTGAATTCGACGATTCAGCCGAAACAGACTTGTCCATATCCATCCGTCTTCGCCGAAAAGTAGCACATAGAGGTTGGCCATCAGAAAGAAACGATATCTGCAAGGAAAGAATTTCTCGCAGCGACAGATATGAGCGATGTTTAAGTTAAGGCCTCTGAGGTAATAATCACGATATAGAAAAGATTATTCTGCGGTTGGAGGTGGCGGGTAGTGCGATCGAGGTACGTATGATGTCATCGGGGTTTGAGTTCATCAAGCACCACTCACCACACACTCTCAGCCATCTGCAGGTCGGTAGAAAAAGAAAAGGAAACTGAGTTCTATACTATGGGGTGTCTTAGTGGTTGGGGTGTGAATGAGGCTGGGTTGTTTTCCTGTTCACCCGTGGATCAGCTTGCTATACACCAAATACAGTCTGGTAAGTGAGCACAAACCAGGTCGCCGGGATCCACCTGAATCTACTCCACGCGCAAAGATACCTCGTAGCAGCGTTTAACGCTTCAAATCCCAAGGGGCCCTCCCCCTCCCCCCCCCACTTTATCTGTAAAAGCAGTAGAAGGCAGATATGTCACACAGATGGGGTGTGGTGGTAATCCGACCGTAGCCTCTGCGGGGCTATCTCATCCTTGCCTAGACTCAAACTTTCGTATTGATCGAGCATGTCAGAGAGAGTACGGTCGCCCTCATTATTGCCAATCCCATGGTAACGCACATCGGTATTCAATTTCTCCAGGCCTTTGGCATAGTCATCCCATCGAGAAGGCGAGGTGGATTCTTCGTCGAAAAGCGCCTTCAGGTCGTCGGCGACTACGTCAGCTTCACGGATGCGATGGCCTTGACACTTAGCCCGAACATCTTGCCGGAAAAGATGAAACAGACTTCGCCCTAGTTGAGAACGGCTCGCGATATTTGCAAAAGTGCCCGCAAGAGATAAGAAGTCGGTGTCGATGATGTCAAACGGCGACTGCTCCAGCATCACGAAGAGGGCCAGATTGATTGCGTAGAGCGCGAAATGATGTGCACGGCTCATTCCATACTCACGCTTGTGGAGACGTGCGAGGGCGGCTATCGCACGCGCTGCCGACTGGGTGACATCTCCAGCTTTGTACTTCGATAAAGGGCTCACCGGTACGCTCTCAGGTGTCTTTCCACCCTCCGATTCGTTGCTAGAGATGTCATCTTCGGCTTTATAGAAGAAAAGGTTGATGACCAAGGTATGGTATCGCATTCTGCCACAGTAAGAAATATCCTTTTGATAAAAAAAAGAAAGGATTTTATAAAACAAGAAACCTACCGGAGTAAAATGATATATGGCGGTGGTCGTCGTGCAGTGTCAAAGCTTGCCGGCAATCCTGCATACCACCGGCGTAGTCTCTCGTACAAGGCGTCCTTAGTCTGGCGTTGATCTTCAGCTGAAAGCGGAAGCTTATCGATCGCAAATAGGTGCTGAGACATATCACGGGCAATTTCACAGAGGTTGCACGACTCATCAAAGTACTGGCTCAGGTAAGAGGGTCGTGGAGGCCGATGAGTCGGATACGGAACCCATAGCGCCATTTCATCGCCCCAATGCCTGCTAGGCCGCTCTAGGTTGACCTTATCGATGAGGCTAGGCCGTAAGAAATCGGTGTGGACAACCCTATGAAGGATATTAGTGTCTTCAGAACTAGTCGGCATTCACCAGGTCCACATACGTATCTATATGGAACAATCCCCAGGCCGTTCGCCTGACAGACACATCCATATCTTGCGAAATCTCCCCCGGGTTGATGGAGAATTTCCTTGGGCCGATTAACCCTAAAGACTCACCAGTCCCAATAGCAAGGTGCAGCATCTTGTAGCCAAGATCGTTCTCTCCAGCAATGGAGTATCTTCAAGGTCATCAGATCTAAAAAAGACAAGGGGGGATAGACTGGTAAAACACACCGTTCATATAGCAAGAGAGTCCCCTGTAAATAGGATAGACTCAACTTTGTGGGCTCTTCGTCTCTTCGCCGTTCCGCTTCAGCAAGGAAATCAGTCCCTTTGGTAACGATATCCCCAGGGTCCACGTATGCCTCGGAGTAATCTGAGAAATGCTATAACGGCGTCAGCGGTTCATGTTCCTGGAAACCCACTTACCAACTCTTGCAGGCAATTACAAGAAGGAAACGAGAAAAAGGGGGGGAAAAGGAACAACCTACACATGCATTCGCAAGCAAAGCATTCACCAAGAACGGACTGCAAAACTCCGAATTGGTATTCCCACTCTCCATATGTTTCAGAAACACATCCCGATCCAAAAACACATGGAACGGATAATCCCAAGTGAAATACAACGAGACAAGATGCGAAACGAGATCCGCGTCCTCGGTTACCGTCGTCCATGGCTTCGCCGGCACCCGGTACGGCACCTCATCACACAGGTAATGGATGTCCATGACCTTGGGACGGAACGACGGGCCCGCCCCTTCGACGTCGATGACTCGCCGCACATCCTCCAGCTTCCTCACGGTCTCTTCGGAGTCCTTCCTTGTCCCCTCGATCTGGCTCAGCGTGTCATCGACGTACGCGCGGATCTCCTCGGACGTTGCATCCCGCCGGATGATCTCCAGCAGTCGCAGGGCGTATGATTGATCCTCGGCGCGCATCACCTTAAGTAGATCATTGAGCATGTCGCGGTGGTAGCTGAGTTCATCGGCTGTGCGTTTCGCGGCGACCCGACGACGTTGGTCGAGAGTTTCGTCGAAGATGCACTGGCGGCCGAAGGCGCGGCAGTTGTCACAGGGAGCTGCCCCGGAGCACTGTCATCGTACCATGACGGTCTGTGTCAATAGAGTCCCTTTTGTTTATTTAGGCTTTCCCCTCTCAGCTTCTGTGTTCGGTTTCTAGGAAAGAAAAAAAGAAAGAGAAGACGAAGAAGAAGAAATTCCCCATGCCTCCGCCGCCTATAGAACGCAAAATAAAACGCACAGCACGAGATTTTTTTTTTCCTTCCTCCCACAGATAAAATCATGGGATACACTTGCCTTTCGTTTGGACTTTTTACAGGCCAAACAGGCCATAGAGACTCGCTTCTTCGACGGATCCATGGCGGTCCGGTATCCTTCCCCCGGCGGACTGTCTCCTCCAGCAGGTCTCTCTGACTGAGGGGAAGGCCCAGGCGCAATATGCCGATGCTGTGGTGGAAACTCGTTCATTTTGTCCCCTAGCTGTATGTACCATAGTAGGAAACTCCAAGCGGGCGGGGGGAGGGAGAGGGGCGCAGTCTGAAACAAGACCAGGGCGTGTGGTATATAAACTCCCAGCCAAAGGCAAAAGGGCGAGGATATATCAGGCCGCAATCGATCTACGCTTGATCAAACTAACATGACGTAAAATGCACCATCACCTCCATTTGAAGCGTCAGGAAATCTCGTCCGGCTCACATGTGCGACTGGGTCATGGCGGCATTTCGGGTCCGAAGCCCATCTTACACGTTAGCATCTGAGCCCGTAAGAGAGTGTATGTATGGCCACCACAGAATGCAAAGAGTGGATTGTTGATAGGTAGGCCCGCCAGGTCCCAAGGGGCGGGTGCTGTCGATAAAGGCGGCGGTTGGAAGGGCGGGTCTGGAAGTGAACTCCGGTCAAGAACACCCACACGTGAGACACGGGAGGGTGGTGCTGCTGCCCAGCCAGTGACAGTCTAGGCCCTACCATTTGATCTACGGTAGACTTTGCCCAAGCCGCTGATGCTTCCAGTGCACAGTGATACTCTGCTACCTAGGTACGCACCGTTAATTTATGGGGACTAGCAGGGTGGCACAACTTGCGGGGCTTCGGCGCAGCGTCCCATTTGACGTTGGCTTTAATATGGAGTACCGGGGAAAGTGAAAAATAGTAGGCTAAAATTAGAGACGTCCACGTCCAATTCACATTGACAGATAGGTAATAATATTAATAAATTGGGGTAAAAAATGCGGGGGGAACGCAGGGGGGAAAAGGGGGAATAGTAAAGTAAAGAAGAAAAACCCCGGATGACTAGACTAATTTTTGTAAGCACATCCATGCAAGATGTCCACTGCCATGATGCGCCGCCCAGACATTCAATCAACGCAGATCATCTGAAAATAAAAGAAAAGGAAAATCCCAAAATCCAGAGGAAAAGCGACCCCGCTTCTAACAAAGTTCTATCAATCCATGCAAGACCTCCCTCGTGTATCATCCCAGATGAGAGAGGATGGGGCACGAGCATGAGCACAGCTGCTGGCAGAAAATAAGGGCGGTAGAAAAGGAAATTAAACCCCAGATGGAAAGAAGGACACAGCTTTTTTCCACATGTTTAATGCTCGAGAATGCGGAGACTTCCCTGTACGACACAGTTCTCAAGGATGGAGCCTGGAGGCACATCGATGGTGCTACCCTCGGTAGCCACAATAATGACAGTTCCCTTCAGGGTGACGTTTCGGCCAAGGTTCACAGCACCAGTAATCGTCAGGTGGTCCAGCTCGACGATGCGAGGAATGCTAGGAATGCGCTTCTGGAAGTCAGACACCTTCTTGAAGTCGGTTCCGAGCTTGATGACGGGCACTCCGCCAAAGCGGTTGGGATCCATGACCAGCTGGCCGTGTTCCAGGCGGTAGAGATCCGACTTGACCAGCAAGAGGTCGGAGCAAGTCTTGACAGGCAGGAAGCGCCGACGGGGAACGTTGACACCGTGGGCGTTCTTGAAATGGCGAATAGCGGCACCGACAGCGGTTTCAAGCTGGTAGATAGCCTGATCGGCCTCACCCTTCTTGTCGGCGGGGATGGACTTCTCGTTGGCGATGATCTCCATCTCGAGCTCGTTCTCCTCAACAACACGCTTGATAGCACGGAGGTTCATCCAGATGTTGTTGGTGTTGAAGTACTTGAACTTCTTGATAGACTTGAACTCATTGACGTGTTCCTTGGGCACCTGAGCAATCTCCAGCAGGCGGACCTTGCCCTCATAGTCAATGATGGTACCACCCTTGACATCGGCCTTGGTCTTGTCGGTCAATTCCATGATGTACTCAGCCTTAGTGTCAACCATGTGCTGCAGAATGCGCAGATCAACCACGGCACCCAGGTTGTCCGCGTTAGACAAGAAAATGTACTCAACACCGCGATCCAGGAGCTTGTCCAGGGTGCCAGAGTTGTAGAGAGATTCAAAGACGTCACCGTGACCAGGAGGATACCAATCCTGGAGAGGAGCGTCGTAGGTCTTAGGAGCAGGGAGGAGAGAATCCTTGATGATTCTGGGGTAACGGGACTGGTTGAAGGTGATAATATCGACGTTATGGCCCTGGTACTTCTTGATGATCGACTGGGTGTCCTGATCGGTGTTGAACGAGTTCATCAAGACAAATGGCACGTTAACGTTGAATGTGCGGTTCAGGTGCTCAATCTGGCGGACCGACAGATCCAAGAAAGACATGCCGTCACGGACTTCAATAACCGACTTAGGGCCAACGCAACCCATGGAAGTTCCCAGGCCACCGTTGAGCTTGACAACAGCCAGCTTGTTCAGGAATTCGACGGAAGCCTCACTGCCAAGGTCGTTGTAGTTCACCACCTGCGAGGGCTGGGGAGGTGCGATGCGATCCCAGTTGACAGCATTGCCCTTGGCCTTGTCGTTGAGGAATCTGCGGAAGAGAGCGAAGAAGTTGTCTGTCTCGGCTTCGAAGCGCTTGCGCTCCGATGGATCAGAGACGGTCTCGGCGAGGGCGTTCAAGGCATTGCGCATCTGAGAGGCAGCAACACTGGTAGAGGCATTTTCAAATGCCTAAAGCGGTTATGTTAGTAGGGGGACTAAATAATTTCAAATAACCAGGGTTCCGACAAAAATGGGGTTGAAAGCTAATGACTGCCCATAAAAAAAAAAGGGCACGAAACCAGAACACGAGCCGCCAAAAATGAACCAGTTTGGACGAAATGACAGGGAAACCCCCATTAGAGTATAGACAAAGCAAAAGACATAAACGGTACATAGCTTAGCAAGATAGGAGGCAGTAGACGGTAGAATATGCTCGGACAAGGTGTCGACTCGCAGTCACGTACAACACAGTGACATAGCAGTAGTTCGAGCAGCCAAGGCCAAAACCGCTTCAGGGGGGGTGGCATTGGGGTTTAAAAAAAAAAAAGTGGCGGGCAAATTCCCAAAACAATGCAAAAAAAAGCAAAGTCTTGCGATACCTTGTCGATTGCGCGGGAAATCAAGTAGGGGAATGAATGAGAGCTCCTGAAAGAGCGCGGGGGAGCCATTTTCCAGGAAGCAATTCAGGGGAGCTCAAGTGAGCACCTTGCCCCTCTGGCGAGCTCGGGAAGTGATGACAGTATGACATAACAAGAGCCGGAGATTCAAAGAAGCAACTCAATCACTTACCATGTGAGACTGGGACTTTCCATGGTGCTTGCCAAAGCCGCCGGAGGAAAGGTGGGTAGGCAAATCTTTAGCCGCCATTGTGACTTTTTGGTGTTTTGGGGAGAAGGGGTATTAATGCTTTGAAGGTGTCAAAAAAGCAAGGATGCCGACAGATCGAACGGTAGAAGAAGTAAGGATTTCGCTCACTACAGTCCAGCGGATAAAAAAGTTAGTTTGCAACGAAGCTTTAGCAGATCCAGCCAGGACAGAGAGGGAGGAGAACAGGGAGAAAGAGAGATCAGAGAAAAGGGTGGGGGAGGAGGGGGATGCTTTATGCAGATAGCTCGAGGAGGGGGTTGTCTTTTTTTTTTTTTGGCAATTTGCCAGAAAATTATTTTTCATTTCCTGGCCCAAAATTGCCACGCCAGACAGTGTCGATCTCTTGGAAAGAGAGGGATGTTGACAAGCTGCCGTTATGGCAGGCGACCGTTGGGAACAGACAATTGGTGCAACATGCAGCGATCAGAAGGGGAGGTACTAACCTACGTCCAATCACTGAGGGGCGAAGTGGAAGCAATTGAGGATGGGATGAGGAGGGGAGGCGAAAGATGGGAGAGAGAAGGAGGAAGAGAAGCTGGCGAGATGGAAAGATATAGCTAGCTTTGGCGGAGCTGGCTGAAGCGATGGTTTTAATTCCTCCGTTGGCCTTTAGGGGGGTAAAAGTAAAAGTAAAATAAAAATAAATAATAAATGGAAGGTGACCAGCCAGGTCAACAATGACGATTTAGTATTGATTTCGGAGGGACAAAGTGGGGAGCCCAAAGTTCCCTCTGGATTCCAGGGGAGAAAGCTGCCAAAGCTCCCAATTACCGTACCGTACCAACTGCAACCCACTTTCTGCCTGCATCGCACAAGCGGTGACGGAGCGGAGTTACCGTACAAAACACCACTCCCACCACCACCACCACCAACAGGCATGGGTTTTGGCATTCCTGGGATGAAGTCAAAAAAGGTCACCAGAGCATTTATTATTCTTAGCATTAATTACCCGCATTCAACCTCAGTCGGAGTGGCCATCTATTCACGGTTGAAAGGAGGAAAATTCCTCTATATTCTTGTCAGCTGGCTCTGCTCGGATATTATTCTGTTTCGATATACGTATAATATTAATGGCCCGCCAACTGACAGCAGGACATCGGTAGGTGTGCTCCATCTGCATGTCTTGACTCGCCCAATTCTGCTTCTCGGTCTTCTCTCTGATCAGTTTGAAAATCAAATATTTCCCCTCGAGACATCATCTGACAGCTGGATTTGAAACACTCGGGATCTTCCCAACTATTCTAGACCTCCAACAATAATAAATGCCCCTTTTAACCAGGGTTCAATAATAAGGATCCTCATTAGAGCCGCCCCACCGTCCTCGTCACCATCAGAATGCTAATTTTCAGCGTCCTCCTCTCTCCAACTCTCCAATCTGAAATACGGAGTACTTAAGAACAAGAAAGGGACACAAATAGGAGTAGATCTCCCGAAAAAGAATCACAAACGACCTTTCGACAAGACTCTACGGAGTACGGCGAATCTACTGCTTCCCATCCATCTAAACGTAGACCCGATTATTATACCCAGAGAGCTCCTTTTCACCTCCAACTGAAAATCAAAGTAAGTAGTACCGAGGGGGTGCATGCACTTTTAACGTACATGTACTCTGTCTGTACCATGTGCCGCAATGAACTGGCTTCCGGCCACTTGGGCCAATTCAACTCCCGATTTCCAAGGTGTATAGTTATACAGAGTACTTAACAGCTACAAAGCTGCCTAAGAGAAGCATTAATATTATTACTTGGCTCTATTCAGGACCAGGCTGAACCGAACTGAAGTACTCCGTAGTAAACTAGAAACCAAGGTCGGTGGACGAACTAGTAGTCTGTCCAGTGTCTACCTATCTAGTCTAGTAGTGGGATGCAAGTCAGGAACTGGGAATTGAATTATTAAGTCTCATCCCTAGACCTGGGTGTTAACTTTACCCTAGGGACGGAGTGATCCGTCCCCTACTTAATTTATATTATTTTCCCTATTTTTTTTTTTTAAATATCATTATCCACATGATATCCACCTAATAAACAGAACTAAATCTTCTTCCGTTTGTTACAAATATACTCTACCCAAGGAGGAGTAATTAGATTGCCATTTCTTTCGTGAAAAAAATATATAAATCACATAAAAATTAAGAATAATACTTAATAAAGGAGAGACTCCTCCCACGGACTATATACACCGCACTCGTGATCGCGAATCGTGGACGGGCCCAGAATTTTAAAATTAGAACTAGAGATCCATCATCGCATGGTGTGAACGGATGTCTTGAATGGATGGAACAGAGTCTAGGGCCCGGATTTTTCTCTTACCGAGGACTTTACTAGTAGTTACTTAAATACTCTGTGCCAACTACTATCGACTACTAAGTAAGTACTTACTAACGGCTTTAAATATCTGTAAATACTATAAGAAGCAAACCCCGCTGTAGGTAAGTATGGTGGCCCAATCCAAATAATAATATTAATACTAATCAGAGGTAATACCAGGTGTCAATCAGTCTGTCAAGTGGATCCAGGTCCTGCAGGACATATCACTAGCATTAGCATTCGGTATTTATAACTTTTCCCTGAAAGTAAAACGTCGACAACCGCAGTTCAACTGTACCCCGATAAGACCGGTTATCGGTTGTCGAACCAGTTAGTTAGAAGGTGCGTGGTATTAACATCCCTACGTGGCTTTTCGACCAAGTTCTCTAGGGTGAGACTACAAGAGGCTCAATCACATCAAAGTTGTCTCATATCAAGCTTTAAACTTTAGCTTCTCCGGTTTCTTCCCTAGGGGGTGGCGAAAAGAGGGACTGTGCTGAGTGCACTGGCATTTGATAATCGGTATTCAGGTTCCGGTATATATCTCACTTACGGAGCACTTGTACTTCTCAGCGTGAGTATTATCTATTCTTACCTCCCGCTAAACATGCAGGTAGAATCACCCAAAAGCCTCGACATGATAAGAATAGCTAGTTTGTTTTTCGAAAGTCAGACCTCAGGCTGAGCTGAGTTGACGAAAATTACCTAGGGGATGGTGACGGTTCAATCCAGGCAAACTCAGGCGAAGCCACCACCAGCCCGTAGAACGAATGAACCACCTCAGTTTGTTCTGTGTCTCGGTGTCCCTGACCTCAAAACCGAGTGTTTAGGTACTTGTCCTATTAATTGCGAAATTGCCGCACCGGGCGGCAATGAGCGAGTACAGAAGATATGCAGTAGGACTAGATAGTAGCAGGAGCTGGCTCTGCATTCATTATTACTACATGTACATACATTTAATGTAAGAGCAAAAACGACCTATCAGTCCCCCCACTCTCGCCCAACGGTAGAGCGTGGGATACCTGACAGGGAGCTTCCTGTATGAATAGCAGCCCAAAAATAATAATGACCCAATCATGACATCTTTTGTGAGACCTCCAAACGTCAGGTAACAAACTCAATCGTAAGATTCCAGAAATAGGGCTGGATAGCCTTCAGCCCCCCAAAATATCCAACGCTAAAACTAAATAGACGGCTCGAAGCAAAGGATATCACAATTACCCCCAAATAACAAACACGATATAAAAATTTTTCATCCGAGGGGAAAAGGTAATTAGAGTTGAAGGAAATTGAAGATTAGGGGGAAAAGAAGTAGAAAACATCATCAAGGACATCAAAGTATCACAAAGCGAAGCCTAACACCATTCCCTAGCAGCTGCGACACGCAGAAATCAAGCGCCTTAAGCACCGCTTACATTTCGCTTGCTGAGGAAGCTGCGCCGACCCTTCTTAGATTCCGGACTGTCCATAATCTCGGACGCTGCATCCCCCGTATTTGAGTAAGCCGTACCGGGTCGGAGTCCGCTGTCGGAAGCCGCGAAGCTACTACGAATGGCAACCGTTCCACTGCCAACATTCACCGTTTTCTCTTGCCCTACCACAGACCCTTGGTCGTCCACGAAGAAGAGAGCCTCTCCAAGAACTGTATCCGAGCCAAATGTGGCATGGTCGACAACCCGCACTTGATACTGTGCGTCGGCCGTGGTGTTGTGCACCCGGCAGGTCTCGTGCGAAGAATCGAATTGCACGGGCCCACCGTTGGCCTTAATGGCCTTGCTCTTGAGCACGTCTTTTGTACCCTTGGCACCAATGGCCCGAACGAACACCCGGATGTTCGCCCCTGAAGGGTATCCGCTAGCCGACACCACTGTGATCGTTGCGGTGCCAGAGTCTCCCTTCCCACTAACACCAAGCCGATCACCGAAATGCGAAACCACGCTTCGGCTACGCGAATGTTGCAGGTTATTGCTAGGGGTTGCGCTGGGAGGGGCCTCTCCCTCGACGAGGACGGTTGCCGGAGGAGCCGGAGGAGCCTCAGTAGTCTGGGCCGCTTCCCCCTCGTCCTCGCTCGAGTCATCTCCTCGAAGCTTTGACATGATACCATGCTTCAAAAAGGAGGCTCCCCTGATAACATTCCCACCAACAAACCCGACTCCCTTGACGGGCGCACCTACGATCTTTCCGGGTGCGGCAAACGTACCCGAGAACGTAGATGATCCTTGGCGTGACCGTATCACGTAGGCAGACTTGAACAGCAGCTTCAGCCGGATAGCCCCCGACTTACCGTCCAGAGTAAGGGTAACCTCTTTGCTCTGGAACGGATCTAAAATTGTTAGGTCGATTGGTACACCACCAAGGTAGTCGGCCTTGTCGCCAAAGTCCCAGTCGTACACATCAACTCTGAATTTAGCACCGATGCGGGATTTAATAGATGTCTCAAAGAATTCATTCCACGCGGGATGGAGAGTTTTCTTTTGCACTTTAGTTTTGAACACCTCCTTGTCATCGAGACGGAATTTGCAGTATGGGTCGCTGTAGCCGTTTCGGTCGGCCGAGGGAAGCTCCGCAGCATCTAGGACATCCACCCGTAGTGTTCCCATATTGCTGATACTCTCAGTAGGATCGAGTTTCATTTTCGCCGGGATATACCGAGCGCTAACAGTGACTTTACTTACTTCTCCGTCGTTGGATCGAAGTGTGAGCTCCGTAGGAGTGTACTATGAGGATTAGCAACAGCACCAGAAAAATAGCCAGGAAATCGTACCAAAATACGTTGCAGAGTGGACAGGGTATCGCCTGTAAGTTTCGCCACTGTGTGGTCGTCCGCGTCGTCTTTGGTACTGCTCTTATCAACGATCCTCAAAGTAATCTTTGAGAACTCAAGCTCACGCACGAACGCATCACCGACTACAACGGGGTTAGTCGCGGTTAGAATATCTTTGGAGCAGGGCACGTACTGTCTTCAATCTTGGCGTGTTTGGTACGGATTTTAGCAGACGACCAGGCAGGGAACATATAGTCATCCATCAACACTTCCACCTGTACATTGCTACGAGACAGCTGAGCCTCGTGAAGCTTGAACACAATGAAGCCAGATTCTGTTTAAGAGTCAGCATACCAAGAATATCAGAGAGACGCAGGAAGTATATCGAACCGTAGTTTGTAAGATCTTCCACAGCAATGTTGATTTTAGGAACTTCTTTAACGGATCGGACGGACATGGTCTCCGGGTCCCGTGCCGAGAGTGGCCGAGAAGCATTCGTTTCAAGGCTGGCGCGTCCGTTAGTTTGTGCCTCCGCCGTGCCATTCGTAGCTGCCTTGGTGGTGGAATCAGTACTCGGAGACTTGGAATGATGGCTCTTGCGCTTAAGGTCGATGCTCTTTGTCGAAAGATCTGAGTCTCCGTTAAGGTTATTATCTTCAAGTTCCTCTTCTTCCACTTCATCTTCAGGATTGACGACAGGCACAGTGGGATAGAACGCCACGGTGTAGTTGAGGGTTCCTTTGACTGGTCCGTTGCCGATACGAAGGCCACTCGAGATTAGTTGCTTTTCGTCGTCGATGTCATATTCGCCCTGCTCATTTTCCCGAACAAAGTCTGCGACAGAGAGTTCGACAGAGCCGAGAGTTCGGTCGCTGCCAACTGACTCTTCATCCATCACTTCTAGGGTAAGCTTTTCGCGATTACTGTGAATCGGTACGTAAACGATCTCATCCCACTCGGGGTCTAGGTTGTTCCTGAACGTGACAGTTCGGCCCTTCATGTAGCCAGAAAGCAGAACGCGCACGTACGGGTCGGACTTGCCCATCTTCTCCAAGTTCCGGAGTTTCGACGCATTCTTGAAATGAATACGCATAACACCGATGGGGTCCACATAGCCCGCGCTACCTGAGATTCCTCCCACAGCGACAGGTTTCCATTGCAGTATCAGCTTGGCACGTCCAGTCTTCGCGCCATGAAGGTGGAACCACTGTTGACCTTTCTCCATCATCTTGAGCATATCATTCATCTTGATTTGGTAGGAACCCAGGATCGGATCCTTTGTCAGATCACGATCATCCTTGATGACAAGACCGAGCCGAGCGTTCTTCCTATCAGTGACTAAAAATTCCTTTGACGCATTCTGGAAAATGGGGTTATTTGTGCGTTTCAGTTTGTTTGTGATATGGATTTCCTTGCCGTTCAAGAGAAGGACACCGTAAGGGTTGAGTTGGCCCACCAAACTCCTGGTTCCGTCCAAATCTTTGGCTTGCTCAACGGTAAATTGAGCGATACCGGTGTTCAGCTCTGGTGGGGGCTCCATCTCGCCATTTTCAAGCTGTCGCCCTCCTAGAACAGGGAAGAAGCGGATGTCCGCATGGATAGTGCCGCGAGATCTACCGCTTGCCATGACTTCGAGGAAGATACTTTCGTGCTCAGGTTCCTGTTCAAGCTTGTCCAATGCGAATGTTGCCGTCCCGAGCTCTTTGTCCTTTCTGAATTCGTTCCAGTCATATGGCTGGATAGTCAAAGCATCCGAGAACGATGTGATGATAACATAGATCGTCTCGGCCCATCTTGGGCTGTCCGTGTCAAGTATAGTTTTGGTGCGGCCGAGTTCAGTCCGGCTGTTCAAAGAGACCACTGCGTAAGGATCTGGGGTACCAGCGAATTTGTCGGGGTTCTTCAGCTGACGGGCACCATGGAGTGTCACAGCAACTACACCAATTGCCTGGTCGACTGGGTTTCCAGCCAGCATCTTGGCAATCTCCACAGGGAAAACGTTCGGGCTATACATCATAGGACCTAAGTTTCCGTGGATTTGTTCTTTGATAAAAGTCTCCAGGCCAGGGATGAAGTTGATATCGAAGCCCAGGGTATCACCGCCAAGAGGTTTGCAAACGTAATCAATTTCTGGTCGTTCCATGAAGCAGACGTCAACTCTTTCGATGTGAGGGAAAGGAATCTGAAGCTTCACCTTCACCCTCATCAAACCGCTACATGCCATATCCTCGACGATCACATCAAGACCCTTACTCACAACACCCTTACCGACCCTGACTTCCAGCACAATCTTGGGGTTAATTTTGTTCTTCAGCTGGCGAGCAGTCAGGTCCATGGTGTCATTGGGAGTGAAGCTGAATTTCCAATCCATGATCACAGTATCCACTTCCGTCTTGGGGTATGTCTTAACATGCTCTAATCGGGGAGGCTTGCTACCGAGGACAAACGTCTTCAGTCGGAGACTGTCCAACATGGCCGGGGTGGCGGTGCTTAGAACCTGATCGACAGAATTGATTATCGTGTCACACAAAACGGGTGCATAGATTGGCCAGAACTTGACTAGGAAACTGTTGATCCATTCCAAGCTTTCGGTGTCGGTCTCCAGGCGCTGTTTTGCCATTTCACGATTAATGTCGTCCCGGAAATTTCGACGAACACGCCGAACCGAAGTCCGGTAGTAGGTGCCACAGGCTGCCATAACAAGAAAGACCCAAGCAAGACCTCCACCCAAGACAGCCACAATCCAAGAGGCCAAACAGGCAAATACGATGACACCAGCATTATGGTACCAGTCTGCATAAAGAGTCAGCGTTAATAATTAGAAAGGAGCTCGTAAGATCTGCCTACCTCCAAAAAACTTGTCATCCAGTTTGCTCTCCAAATAAGTTTGATGGTCCAAAAGAGTGGCATCGTCATGCTCTTCTTGAGTTACCTGGTGTTCAAAGCGTGGAGCCCAGCCGGTTCGGTCTCGTGCCCATCGTGCTTCGTCATCTAGCTGACCGGCATCCTTTTGCCCCGCGGTTTCTATAGGCTTCTCATCTAGTATTTTACTTGCGGATTTCGGAGGCGGAAGGTCATATTGGTCGGGCGTGCCGTCATCCTGCGAAGCTCAAGAAACCGATTAGAAGAAGCTCTCATAAGTCAAGTTAGGAAGCTCCTGAGGCGATCAAACAAACCTTATCTGTAATCACGGCAATTCCTGAGGGTTTCTTGTCGCGGTGGAATCCGGGAGGTATACGCTAGAACCTTGTGTCAGTGCACAGTCAATTTTGATTTTCATGTAGTGTCACAGAAGAACGTACGGCTTCTGCGGCAGCTGCCTTGTCTTCAGGCGACGCATCGGGATCGAATTGAAAGGCTGGTAAACCTGCCTTCCGAGTTTCGTCCACCAATTTTTCTTCGACCGCATCGGAATTCTGAGAGGCGTTCTGTCCGGCCTCAATGGCCTCTTGTTGCTTCAATTCATTCTTCTGATCCTCCAAGCCTTGCGACGCCATGGCTCCCGTCGGATTGGGGAAGAGGATGAGCCTCTGCTGGAGAATCTCCTACTGAATGTCCCCAACCGTTTAGATCTGTAGTACCGAGCTGAGTCAGTTGAATGTGAACTCTCCTGTTTGGTGGGATATAGGTGTCCACAAGAGAATAGAAAGAATTTCAGTGGGTAAAAAGTAGGGAGTATAAAATAAATATTTCCACGTGAATAATGAGATTATCACGGGAATGTTAGAAGGTTTCCTCAGGCCCGAGGAAGCTGACAGCGGTTGAAAGTTGGGTGTTTCCCTTCCGTTGAGCACCTCCTCAGCGGGGAGGTGGCTGAAGCACAAGAGCTCCCGAGAGCTCTCGAGACGGGGTAAAATGAAGAGGTAGAAAATGGACAGAGGCTCATAGAAATTGGAATTCTTGCTTACCTGAGAATGGAGACACAGACTTTACGGGAAGTCAAAGGCAACACCAACAGGGGTTCAGGGAAAAGGGAATCAATGGAGAGAGAAGAAAAGGGCAGTCAGAACCCAGGATAACCGAAGGGGGACAGTGACGGATTGAGTTCGGATGCGGAGCCACCTGCGTCAAGGAATACTGTGGCTAGTGAGGAGAAGCTCATATAGCAAGCTTGGGGTGGCGAATATATCGATAATAAAATAGAAGAATAAGATAATGTAGTTGCTCGAAAGCGTAGGGAGTGATAGCTAAGAATGCATCGAACTCGAAAAGGAGGCAAACAATGAGAGGAAAAAGAGGGTGGTGGTGAGGTCGAGAATTATGACGACGATAAAAGCATCCGACCGAAAAAAGAGAAAAGGGTAAGAAAAATCCCAGTGCAGGTCGTGACGTCGATAGACTCAGGTTGGAAAAAAAGAACAGAAAAGGAACGACGCCGATCGATGGGAGAGTGCGTCAATCTCTCGTGGAGACTAATTAGTCTGTTAATATTAATTCTCATTTGATTGCTCTCTCCTGTCGCATGTCGTCGTTGGGGCCACTTTTTTTTAGATTAACCAGCTCTTCTGCTTTTGATCTTACGACAACTTCCGTCATTATTATTATCTTGAGAGTTACGAATCATCAGAACATGAACGGCTATGATAGTAATAATAGTATCTTCGTCTCACTAGGATACAAATCAATCCCTCACTTCTCGCTCCCTGGCCAGAAATAAAAAGCTAGGGAGCATCTTTGAATTGACCGATGGGGAAATTAGCGGACGCCAGTCTTCGATCTATTGGAATTTTGGTGCCTCCAAGCACCGCCACGGATCTGGTCTGCGCCACATTATTAGCTGTTCGAGGTTCTTTCAGTCTTCGCTTCTTTCGCCAGGAGAGAAATTTTGGGAGGGCCAAAGGGGTCAGTCGCTTCGAGGTTGATTAATTTAATTACTGTGGCCTGATGCCCTCAAAGCGGTACCTGGATTCTTTCCCTGGAGTACCTGATGCCCTGCCAAGAGAGCAAGAGCCCACCAGTTTCCTCCTTCTGTGGGGGTTGCAAACTATGGTTAAAGTACGGTATCTCCGCCCAGCGGCTGATTCATCCTCCTGGTTTCTGGGCTGGAATATGATTCTCCTCAACCGATGGCACTATGCAAAGGAAAGACTTTCATTAGTTACTTAGTAAGTCAAAGCTTCAAACTCATTGAACTAGACAAAATGCAATGATATTTCTGGTCACAGGCCAATGCACGTTCCAAACTTCCAATCCACATTTTGTTTTTGTTTATTTCTGTCCTACCCTGCTTCTGCAATAATCCTGCCAATCTCCCAAGCTATACCAGTTCAAGGAGTACCAAAGCACCCCATCCTGTCTGTCTCGACTCTCGCCTTTTCTTTTGCTTGATGACCGTCTTACACGTGGCATGCAGGAAAAGGCCTGAGCTGTGCTTTGCACTGATAATCGAATGAACTGTTGCAATTGATATGGAATTCGCCACTCATCATTGGCGATTATTTAGTTCGAAGTCCACTACGGAGTACTCCTCTTTTCATGGCGCGCGCGATAATCGAGGCCTCGCAGTAGTGTAGATCCTAGTGGGAGCTAAGGAATCGCTATTCAGCTGAGAAAACGTAACTCTTCAGACCTTGAAAATCACGTTATCCCGCGACAGTTCAAATTGGAAGGTCTAATTCTGATCTATCAATCGTCTTTCTTTAAACTTTTGCAAACCTCCTTTTCCCCCTTCCTTCCTCCACCCAAGTGAGGTTAAACAATAATAGAACATATAGATGGGAGGTGGTGACAATGAACTGCCAGGTCTGCAATACTACCGACTCTGAAGTCTGGGCAGAAGCACCCCCTCGGCTTTTCTTTCTCTCTTCTTACTTTCTCTTATTCCAATTGGCTCCTGGTCAATAATCTATTCCTTGTCCCACTTTTTTCTTTTCTTTTTTCTTCCCTCTGCCCCCTCACCCTCCCGACAAGGCAGCCAAGTTTTTTTTTTCATAACAGAACCACCAGCCACACCACACCCACTCCATCGTCAACTCAATCAATGCCAATTCTCTCCGACTCTGAGCCTTTTCCATTTCATATTCAAATTCCCCTCTCCAGAGTTGTCCGTTACCTCTAACTATCTAACCCTTCTTCGGGGACTTCGGCTCTCATTCCTGATATTCAATGACTCGTCGATGCATACATAGTTCATCAAAGCTCCCACGGTTCCAGGTGGAGTCCAGACTCCAGATTCCTGACGATCTCTTATCGCAAATATGTATCCAACCAGAGGAGAAAAAAATAACATAAAGGAAACAAGAAACAGGCAGATTCATGCAGTGATCACACCTAGGCCCTGCTGCTTAAAGAGAGATTCCAAGTAATCAACAGCTATTATCTATGTCTCTTACCTAGTGGAGCGCACACCACAACCAAAAACCCTTACTTACTCCGGAGATCCGGCTGGTATCCCTGCAATCCTCCACAATAGGATAAGATGAGGGGAACCACTGGAACTTTTTTTGAGAAAGCTAAGTAACCTAATTCCTCCCAACAAGCTTGTAGGTTGTTAAGAGGTCCGATCACAGCCGAAGAAGAAAAAGAAAATAATGCACTCGGCACAAACAACCTCCCCCTCACCCAGCCACTTAAGAAGAGATGTACTAGACATTATGGACGATAGTAAGTTGGTCCTTAACTACCCACCGAAGTACATAGTTCGTGGCTTTCATATATCCACTCAGAGTGGATCAGCTGTGTTTTGCCTACGTGGAAGAGATTCTCGGTTAGTGGTATACGAGGCTGGCAGTCTTCTGAGATGCCAAGAGGTTGGCAGCCCTTGGAGGCCTCTTTTTGTTTTGGATGCTGTAAACTAAAAAGCGGTGATTGTGTTGGGTAACTGGGGTTTGGTTGTTGAATCATTACCAATGCCCCCGGTGCATTATCTGACGGATGAATAAAAACATGGAGGATTGGAGGTTAATCTTATTTATGCGAGTAATGCTCTCAAAATTCAGGTTTTTTTCAAGGCCTGTTCTCCTTCCTGACACGGACTGTATCTTAAGGAGACAGGGATTGGGGGTATGTATTGCATTCGGCTAGTTTAAACCATTTAATTACTTGGGATTGGAATTATATGAGCTTTTTATGTCGATGATTGGTAGTGATGACTGTATTTGATTCACTTATATATGCATTGCTATACTGGCAAGATTATATAGAGAGAACTGTCCGTAATAACATCATATTTTGAGTGGCATATCATTAAACTAGTGAAACAAAAGAAACATATATCGTCACTTCGGAAATAGTCAAGGAAATATGTCGAGGGGGGCCACGCCTTTTTTTTTGAGCTTAAATGTACGTTTTCATTTGACTCCTAGCGTCAGTAGGTACTCCCGCATCACCGGCCAAGGCGAATGACACCAGCGGCTGTCAGTTTCTGGATCTTTGTTCGGACCTGGGCGTTCTTCATGTGTTCCTGGAGAGCAGCAGGGTCGCTCTTGGCCTGCTGGAGAATGCTCTGCATGACAGGATCCTGAAGGATGGACATGATCTGTGCAAGTTAGAGAAGATCTTAAATAGAAATGGGCGATGGTTGCTTACCTCGGGGTCGTTCTGGATTCGCTCCATGGTCTGTTGCTCGGTTTCACCTGCACGAGCGCTGAACTGAGCCTCAAGGCACTTCTGCTGCTGTTGGTCGATCTCGCGGGCGTGGGTTCCGTCATCCTGCTCCGCGGCCTCGGTACAGGCGTCCAGAGCACGGCTGTACTCCTTCATTGCTACCAGAGCTTGCGACTTGCGCACGTAGGCTCGGATAAACTTGGGGTCGCGGGCGATAGCCTCGTCGCAGTCCTGAACGGCTTGGGGGAAGGCCATGAGCTTAATAAGAGCAGCAGCACGGTTGGAGAATCCACGGGGGTCTGCGGGAGCTCGCTTCGTCATCTCTGTGAAAGCGTCGACGGCACCTGGCCAGTCGGCCTCCTGGAACTTCTTCTGACCTAGCTCGCGGGCCTTTTCGGCCTCAGCGGCGTCAACATAGGCTTCTTTCTTGGCAGTATCACGAGCCTTCTCAGCGTTGCGCAGCTTCGTAAGGGCATCGGGGGTGCGGTGTTCAGTGAGAGACTTGTGGTAGTATTCAATAGCCTGGTCAAAGTTCCCGAGTTTCTCGTTGGCGGTACCAATGCGAGTAAATGCCCTATTGACATCGTTTAGGAGCATTATAAATAAAATGGAGGGACGGGAGTTTATACTTAGCAAGGATCTTGAAATCGGCACGGAGGTCACGACCTTCCTCAATAGCCTTCTGGCAAATTTCGATGGTACCCTGGTAGTCACCCTTCTCGAACTTGGCGGCACCAATGTTGTTCAGGTATGTAACGTCTTTGTTTAAATCCCAAGCCTTGTTGTAGTGCTCGATAGCCTCATCAAACTGCTTCTTCTTGTAGAAATCATTACCGATTTTCTTCTCTGCGTCTCCAGCTTCTTGAGCCTTCTTCTTGGCGCTTGTTTCCTCATCTTCGGGCTCGGGCTCTGGCTGAGGCTCAGGCGCCCTCTTGGGAGCGGGTCGAACATCGGGCATCGGCACATCCTCCTCGGCCTCCGTAGCACCAGAAGGGCCACCTGCCGCCTCGGGAGGGGCACCAAAGCTCATATCAATTCCAAGCAAGACACTCATGACCTGTAGGAAACGGGGGTCTTTGATCTCCTCACCAACGCTGTTAGGGTTCTGCTGGACACGCTTCAGTTTGGCCATGAACTCGGCATCAGCCAAAAGGGCGGAAGTCTTAGGGTTGCTGGACAGCTTCTGGAAGAGCTGAGGGTCATTGAAAATTCCTCCCAGTCCTCCCATAGGGTCACCAGTGACACCGTCTGCCTGGGCTTCGGCATTAATGGCACGCTTGACGGCTTCAAACCCGGACTTGGCCTGTCCGTTGCCGGGCTCAATCTTGAGGGCTTCTTCGTAGGCATCATGAGCGGCCACTGGAATCATATTAGCCCATCCAACCACAAAGCACCTTATAGAATAGTAAAAGCACTAACAGAGATCTCCTAGTCCACGGTAGGCTGCTCCCTTTCGCATATAACCCTTCGACCAGTCTGGCTTGAGTTCGACAGCCTTCTCGGCATCGGTGAGAGCTTTCTCGTATTCGGATTGCGCAGCGTATACGGCAGAACGATTGGAGTAGAGAACCTGGTTGTTTGGATCAATGGCGATAGCCTGGGTAAATTTCTCACTTATCGTCAGTCAGCAACGGCGCCCTTCAAGGTCTGGATTTGGAGGCTCTGGATAACCTCAAAGCGGGGTAGAATGCACATACATGGCAGTCGGGTAGTCCTTTGCGGAAAAGGCCTTGTTGCCCTCAGCCTTCAGAGCGTCAGCCATGCTGGGAGACTTGCAATGAAAAACGTGAGAGAAAATAAAGTGAAAAAGTTGGGGTGCAGAGGGGGAATGCTGATCGAAATGTGACTCCGGCGTCGATGGCACTAATATTGAGGAGCTCCAGAGCTTCTGGAAATTTCCGAGAGCCAGCATGCCTGGTGCCTCAGGTTGTCAGGCCGTCAAGTCACAGCTCTGATGCACACTAACCCCTTCTGGGTCACGACAGTTGCACTAAACCCAAAGAGCGTCCGCAGAAGAGTCAAAAAACATCTTTTTTCGACGCTCCCACCACCACTTTTCTCGCTCGTGCACTGAGAACCCCCCTTTGAAGCTGCATTCATCGGCACGATCGCTGGTAGAGACAGGCTCTGGGATGTGTTAATGAACATGCTTTTTCATAAGCCCCTGCGGTGATTTCTCTCTTTCTTTCACGACTCGGATCCTTCGTCTTGAAAAATGGCCTCCGCGGGGCCGTCAGGCGGCTCTGTGACTGAGCTTGCCTCTCGACTCTACGACGCCTGTCTCAGCAAATTCCCTACCGACCATCTCTTCTACCAACAGGATCTTCTGAGCTTGGACATTGTCGCTAAGAATGATCTCCCTCTCCTGCTTCAATGTACACAGTCCCTCGTTGACCAGAAGCTGTTCCGACTTCTTCAGGGTAAAAATGACCGACTTGCCTGGAAGATTATTCCCCGAGAAGACGCAGAAAAGTAGGCCATCCCTCGCCCTGTATCGTTATATGGCTTTACTTGGATGAACGGAATATACTCATGTTTTAACTCCTCGCTCCGTGCAGACTCCAGAATCTCAATCCCGATGAAAGTTTGGTTTACAACGTGATTCATTCAACAGGACGGTCTGGAATCTGGGTGCGCGCGATCCAAAACCGCACCAACTTGCACAAGTCAATCTTAGACCGGTGTCTCAAGTCCCTTGAAGGGAAGAACTATATTAAAAGCGTTCACAATGTCAAATTCCCCACCCGGAAGATGTACATGTTGGCCGGGCTTGCGCCGAGCGAGGATGTGACTGGTGGCGCCTGGTTTACCGATGGGGTGTTGGATGAGAACTTTATCAACGTCGTCTCCGGATTCATCGAATTTACCGTCAGCCGAAAGAGCTGGTACGAGGTTCCTTCCTCCGACAGATCTCGGAGCAAGCGCCTTAAAACCGAAGATGGAAGCCTCGCAGTGAAAAAAGAATCTGGGGCAAAGAATTTCCTCCCTTTCCCAGCCGGCTACCAGGGCTACCCCACGATTGCGATGTTAACGAAAGCTGTGAACGAAAGTGGCATTACCCCTGTGCGTCTCGGAGAAGAGAGCATTACGCAACTGCTCGAGATGCTCTGCTACGACAATAAGTTGGTCGCCTTGAACAATGGGGAGGTCTACAAGTCCGTCAAGAACCCGGAAGAGGTTAAAGCACGCCAAGCACGAAAGCCCGAGGGAGATAAATTGGTCGTCGAGGATCCATTTTTGAAGAATGGGATGACCGAAATGCCTTGCGGGCAGTGTCCGGTTTTCAATCTCTGTGCTCCCGGCGGCGCTGTAAGCCCCGAGAACTGCGAGTATTTTGACACCTGGCTTAACGATAAAAGCGCTCTTTCTTTCTAACCCTTATGTTTGCTTTACACTACCCTTGTGGATATTTCCCGCGACAGCCCTCATTTTTCCGGCTTTACATAGCGCAGGAATTTTGCGCGAGGTGATGTTTTATTTGCATAGCGATGGCGTTGCATGTCTTATACTGGAAATGGCCTAGGTTGAGGCCTGTTCTTCTCCATATGGACACTTTATGGACTTGTTTTTTCTTGGCATGGTAAAGGTGGAGTAGAAAAAGCTAGGAGGAATTTTTGTGGTTTAATACCCGTAATTCGATAGAGTATCTGGAGATGAACCTGAGCCCTAGTTGGCAGTTGAATGTTTTACATCCTACACATTTAGGCCGCGCGTACTGCAGCGCGAGAAGGAAAGAATAAGAAGAAATGTAGCAGAAGTAGAAGCTGGAGAAAATGCAATGTCATCACATATCATCATGCTATTAGGCTAATCATTAAGGTATAGAATATCGTACAACTATTCGCCCGCCCTGGCAGCAGCACAATCTGGGCAATACCACTTCCCTACTGGTTCACGGGTCAAGCCCACGCATTTCCAATGGAACCATTCGAACTTGCAATTCTCGTTGTCGCAAGCAACCATATCACCGTGGCTGACGGTGCGACAGGTACAATAGACTTTACTATCTTCGTTGCCCTCCTCCTCCTCGTCGTCATCCATATCATCGTCCCCTCGTCGGGTCTCACTGGCACCCTCTGAGTCGGAGACGTCGGCGCTGCTGAGTAAAGAATCATCCTCTTCCTCTTCTCCACCGCCTCCGGATGGGGATTTCTTCAGCGAACCACTAGCCTTTAGGCGACCACTTGCACTGGATGAGCGCTTGGTTGGCTTGCCACCGACCCCGGATGATGCCTTGACCTTTTTCAGTTGCTGGTGAGGGGCCACCTTCTTCGTCAGGGCCTTTTTGGTAGTTGCTACTGCGCGCGGCCCAGCGCTACCGGCCCGACTCGAGGTAGGAGTCCCGGCCTTAGGAGTGCCAGGTCCTAGGGAGGATTGCCGGAGGTTTGAAGAAGCTGCTGGAAGTGTTCCTAGAGATGCGTTGAGACGTCGCCGCTTGGTTTCGACTGCACCCGCCGATGATTCACGTTGTCGTTGATGAAAATGGGCGGTAGCGGCAGGCGTCGCGGGGGCGGAATTTCGCGCATTACTCTGGGGTCCCAACGCGGTTGCGGTCGCGGATCGTGCCAGTGATTGATTAAGCCTCTGGGTGGCACCGAGAATGATATTTGCGTTTGTTGCAAACGATGCACTATTGTTGAGAGGGGTGTAGGAGGTCGATTCGGCTGTGGATTCGGGAAAAAATATCTTCGGCGGATCGCGATACTGATCCTTGTTGTTGAATAGGGAAGGGAGAGGGGGGTCGTTGGAGAGGACACCGTCATTTTGCAAGCTGCGGATCTTGACGTCTAGCTTTTTGATTTGTCTGTCTAACAGAACGCACGCCTTCTCGCTCAGCTGGATTTTCTCATCTTGTAGCTGCTGGGACCGGTCCAGGTTCTGTAAAATGGTCTTCCCATATTGCTCTTCCTTTGGGTTCGGGGTGAGACTCCCGTTTAATTTGATGAATTTCTGTAAACTGCTGTCGCGGGAATTGATTATGACGCGACAGTCCTGGATGAGTTTATCCTTGGCTTGAATTTCCTCCATCAGATGGTTAATCTCCGCGGGAAGGTTCGCCACATCGTGAACGAACTGCTCCAACACAGAGGCGCAGTCTTCAGCGCCGTGAGCCATTCTCACTACCCTCTGTCTTAAAACTATGTGACTGGATTTTGGAGGTAGCTCAAGATCGAATGTCGGGTGGTAAATGCGGTGGAAATTCAAACGCGACCGTAATTAAAGTGGGAAATTATTTCAGTCGCGACCAGTTTCGGTGTTGGTTGTCGAATGGAATATTATTAAGGCGATAACAGATGCGATATGTCGGATTTGGATAATCTGATATTCCGAATAAACCCCCCGCCACATGCACCGCCTCAACTTCTGTGACTAAGCATGCGTTTCTAGACTAGTGTGGACTTGATGCCTCGGAAATCAGGCACTAACATGACAACATCTTGAGCCGGGATGTTCATTGTTTTCCTTCTTGATTTCCCTTATACATGACAGTATGGTAGGTATTTGTATTGTACTTTCCTCACTAGGGAAATATTAATCTTATGTTTTCTGCGGCAAGTAATGGTTTGTATCGGAAAGAAGGTGAGGTTGGAGTATGCTTTTCATAAATGAATGAATGCTCCCCTGCATCTATGCATGTATACACCCCTACACCCGCAATGTGTAACCCTCAAGGACAAAAGAAGAACATATTGTCTTTATACAAGACTGATCAATCCTAGTCTGAATTAATAGAAGATTCTTTTTTTACAATGACGTCGCTTGAATATCTAAGAGCCCCTCCTTGCAAACAGTGCAAACTGCCGCTTTTAGCATATTCCCCGCGTCGCGGTAACTTCATGGTTCACTGACTCAGATTTGCTCAGTTCTTATAAAGAAGATTGAAGCTCTTTCGTCAAAGGGCATCTGAAAACGCCTTGCAGCAAGATATTTAACTGCTGTTTGGCATCAACTGCTTCAGAACCAATTCCCCTATCAACTTCTTACAGCACAACTTCACGACCATGGGCGAGCAAGCCTCTTCCCCGCTTCCGGAGGGGATTTTCTCTCTCCTGGATACAGATTTGTATAAGTTGACGATGCAATGTGCAATTCTCAAATACTTTCCAGACGTTCGTAAGTTGAGGGCCATCCTTTTTCTCCTGCGCCTGGGTTTCTAATACGAGGCTGCCACAGATGTAACATATGGATTTACAAACCGAACCCCGCACATGAGGCTGACGCGGGGTGCCTACAAATGGATGCTGAACCAGATGGACAGTGCGTGTTGGTCTTCTCTTCTAAACTATTACTGCTCTAATATCAATATTTCCGGCAGAATTGGCAAATATCCGAGTTACAGACGAAGAGCTAGAATTCTTGAGGAAGCGATGCCCCTATTTCAATTTCGCCTATCTCGATTACCTGAAGACCTTTCGCCTCAGGCCATCTGAGCAGGTTGATATTACGTTTTCTCCCGTGCTGGACACCGGTAGTGATAGCGACTTCGGTGATGTGAACTACGTCGTTAAGGGTCTGTGGGTCGAGACTATACTCTACGAAATCCCGCTTCTGGCTCTCACTAGCCAAGCATACTTCATGTTTAGCGACAAAAACTGGAATTACGATTACCAGGAAGAGAAGGCTTTCCGGAAGGGCTGCGAATTGCTGGAGAATGGGTGCGTTTTTTCTGAGTTTGGAACGCGAAGGCGTCGTGATTATCACACCCAGGACCTTGTGATGCAGGGTCTATCTCGGGCAGTAAGACACGGGAAAGAGAACGGATATACAGGAATCCTCACTGGAACTAGCAATGTCCACTTTGCAATGAAGTATGATGTGGATCCTGTCGGCACAGTCGCCCACGAATGGTACATGACCATCGCGGCCATCACTAATGATTATGAGAACGCCAACGATCTGGCCTTGAAGTACTGGCTTGGCTGTTTCGGTGAAGGAGTGAGTTTTCTAACGACATGGGACCCTATCAATCAAGCTATCTAGCTAGCTAACTTGAAGCGCCTAGGTTCTTGGAATAGCACTTACAGACACCTTCGGCACGCCTGCTTTCCTTGATGCTTTCAGCAAACCAACCCCTGCGGTAATCACCGCTGGAGTTGGCGCCGTCACTACCGCCCCATCAGGACCCGGTACGGCCGTCGAATCTTCGCCTGAGAGCGAAGCCAAAACAACAGCCCCTATTGCAGCACCTCTGCAGAATGACCAAACGCATCACCCCACCAAAACCTATGCTCAAGTTTATACCGGTGTCCGCCAGGACTCTGGAGACCCTACATACTTCGTAAAAATGGTTCGCGACTTCTACAACCGGGTGGGCATCAAGGACCAGAAGACCATCGTATTCTCTGACTCTTTGGATATCGAGCATTGTCTCGAATACAAGGTCATTGCAGAAGAGGCCGGCTTCAAGCCGGTCTTCGGTGTTGGGACCTTCTTTACAAGTATGTCACACACGCATCGCATCTACAACGTTTATAGTACGTGTATCTTGGGTAACTCAATCTAACATACTCTCATTGCCAGATGACTACACCGACACATCTACAGGGGAGAAATCCAAACCCCTCAACATCGTTATCAAGATCTCGACCGCGAATGGCAGACCTGCTGTGAAACTAAGCGATAATATGGGTAAGAACACAGGCGATAAGGAGACAGTGCAAAGCGTCAAGAAGAGACTTGGTTACGTTGAGCATGAATGGGAGCGAGGGGATGAGAGTAATCGCTGGGCGAAAAAGGCCTGATTGGCTCAAACTTCCAACTTCCGACTTGGAAATACCGGCATCGTGAGCAGATTTTAAACTTCACAAGCTTTGAATGATAGACTAGAGTGGAGTTTGGGGGATTTTAGATCTCATGTCGCATTTAATCCGTTCATGACAATAATATATCCTATCATACCTGTAAATCGTTGAACAAACATGAACTGATGACGCAGTGATATCCAAAGTTCCAACCAAGTAAAGCGAAAAAGACGATCTAGATAATTTCACATGCGAATAGACCACTAACGAATACAAGTAGAGAAAGAAAGTCCACCATCATGACCCAGGATATAAAAAAAAGTAAATAATAATGATAATAATATACAAAATTAAAAGATCTCATCACCCAGCCCCAAATCCCGATCTAGATCACCCGTAATATTCCCACTCGTGAGACTATGACGCGCCGTTATGGGGCTCGGATCCTGTCCCGGAAACGAGAAGATGTTAGGGTCATTCGCCATAACTCCGGAGTAGTAGTCTGGGTTCGGCTCCGCCCAGCGAAGAAGCTCGTTTGTCCAGTCTATATCGAGCTCTGCCGGGGCAGAGGGGGTGAGGTCGACGGTGCCGAAGTTGGCTGTGTAGAGGTCGATGTCGAAGTTGAGGAGGTCGGCAGATATGAAGGGGTCGCTGAAGTCGCTGGGTGGAGTGGGTTGTTCTTGTGTGGGGGGTCGGTATTGGGTCGTGGGGTCTTGAGTCATGGCGGCTGTGTGGTCCTTTAGGGGCGATGCGGTTTGGGTTGCTGGATTGGGGTGTCTTTTGGGGTTCTCTTGGTGTTGTTGTTGGAGAGCTAATGGAGGTTCTTTCTCGTCGTGGGGTGGTGTCCAGTGGCTGGGGAGTGTGGGTTTATCGGGTGAGGGGGGGATGGTATGTGGGGAGATATGGGAGATGGAGCTGAGTTTGCGTGGTAATTGGTCTTCGGATTCGGCTTGGTTGGGGTTATTTAGTTGCATGATTCGGAGGAGGGTGTTTGTGCTGTCTGGGTGGGCTTTCACGGCGGCTTCGATGTTCGCTACCTCCATGTCGGCTGCGGGGTAGATTTCTTTCAGGCCCTGTAGGACCTGGATACAGCGCTGGAAGTTGTGGATGCTGGTTTCGCGGAGAGTGGGATTCTCGGACATGGAATTGGCAAGGTGGGCTACCGCCGCGGGGATGATGACGGTCACGCCGGACTGAGGGAGGTAGCGGGTGAGATTTAGCTGGTTGAGGCCCTCGACGATGTGGGTGATTCCTAGAGCGGCGTCTTGTAGCTTGGTTCGTGCAACGTCAGCCAGCTCAAGGCGGGATTTTGTCTGGTTCTTGATAGATCCAAACGCCCACGGTCGGTGTAAGGCACTGATGGTAGCGTGGTATAACATGCGGATCATAGCGCCGTGAAGAAGTAGAACATCTTCACCATGGCTGAAGTTGGTACTAGATTCGGGGATGAATTGGATGTCCTTCGGGAGGGATCCAAGCCATGATTCGAGTCGCTGGCTACATCGGACTAGCTCTGATTCTGAGGCCTGCCTCGGGACTAGATTGATGGTCGTTCGGTTCGTGGTTCCAAATTGATACTGTGAGGGAGTGTATTGGGCGAACAGTACGCGCCCAATGCATTGACAGAGCTTGGTTTTTTCAATGAACATGGTGGCAAGCCTTTTTTGGTGGGAGGTGTCCTCTAGCTGGCGACAGTGGAACATCTCGATGACAGCGGGATGAAAGGGTTCAAATTCGAAATCTTCCAACCTCAGCATAGGTAGGTTGCTCGTCCCTTCATTGACCTGAGTTGGTCGTCTTAATCCCATCGCAATCAGACGGTCGCGGGAAAATAAGCTCCACCAGAGTCGTGTCCTCAAGCGTCGGGCCCTTTCGTCTACGTTGAAAGTAGATGAATCGCGGTTTAATCCTATGGAATGAGCCTGGGTATTGCAGATACCAATCCAATCCCAGATGTCTCGTTGTGGGTGGTTCATGTGGTCAGACCAGTAGGTCATGAGGAGGAGGGTTTGTACGATAACAAGGCGGTCATCTTCACAGTCGAGGGAGTAGAGTAGCTAAAGGCGTTTATCTCTTGTCAGTTACGCCATCAAGACAAGGTTTGGGGCGAGGGAGCTGTTGCGCACCCTGAGCCGTGAATAAAATGCGCTGCGTGCACTTTTCCTGGTTGCGTACCCGGCAGCTTGCAAATGCTCTAGGTCCACGAACGCTGTAGCTACAAACATGACAGCCTGGAAAAGAAGAAGACTAATATTTCCATCGGGGTCATTTTCGACGATGCACCGGAGGAAGTCCTGTAGATTCAACACTGGCATGAAGCTGTGGACCCATTTAATGTAGCACCGCAGCAACTCAGTCCGCAGCCCACTCTCGGGAATCGAGAGAGCCCCTCGAAAACGAAGAAATTCTAGATCTTCTGGGGCAACCCGGGAAGGCAGCGGTTTCAGAAAACGCGGCTCATCATCGAGAATGGCTATGAGAGGATCGAAGTCAGGGTCAATCAGATCCTGCACTGTAGACACCATATTGGCCAGTGGCAAGGACGCCGCATGTGCCCGATTTCCTAACAACCGCCTGCTGGCCGAGGACCTGGAGTCCTGCAGCCAGGGGGCGTGGGCGTTGTAGCCCAGCGCATTGCTGGTTCGTTTCAACACGGGGCGATCATCAAGAATATCAGCATTAGAGTGCTTGCGTTTGGTCGTGCTGCTCAGCATCTTAGAAGTCCAGAGGCCAGATTCAGCCTACCGCAGCGCCGAGTTACTAGAAGAAGGAAGTCAAAGAGCCCAGCAACAGTGTCTGTGGGCTCAATCAAGGTGCAACTTGCGATATTGCGAGAAGGCGGTGTTCCGGACTCATTGGAAGGATGTGTGGGGGGGGTTTACTTTTGCGGGCTTCCCCGCCAATTCCAGGCTCAGCCAATCTCGTGTTGCGGATATAATTGGCCGTACATGGGGAATTACGAAGGTTCCACTCTGGGGATGATCGAGTCGGATCGACTCTACCTTTTTCCTGCTTGCCACAACGGTGCCTCAGGCAGCAAGCCATCTGTTTCACACAACACCGTTGGATCTTTTCACAGCGAGAGTACAGCAAGCTAAAAAAGACAAATACAAGAAACGGGTCTTATTTTCCTCCCCTCGGGGTGGGTTTAATGATTCGCGTTACGAGGCGGCCGCCTTCAACCGGCCCCGCTACAACTCTTATTACTTTCTCTAGAGATGTCCTGATAGCCGGCATTTGCACGGAGTATACCAATTATATCCCGAACCTACTCTACTATACCTCCAGATTTCCGGTATACCAGAACCTATACAAGGTTATAACTCACCGACTCGATGAGTTGAGCGTTCGGCTCGTGACCGTTGTCCGGAGAGCACAGAATCCCTCATGAGCAACGAGATGAAAATGCAAGGATTACTCGAGAAAGTTCAGATCACGGAAATCGAGTGGGAAGGAGGCTTTGTTGTCTCGTTTCAAACACCTCTATTTGAACGCCACATGATACTATGTCCCATGTTTTGGACGGTAATATCTATCAACATAACGTTCACCCAAAAGCATACAGGTCCAAAGAAGCACATCATATAATACAAAGATCCATTAATTTGAATATAGGGAGGAATCGAATAGGAAGCGTCAAATAACGGACACGGATTTCGCGACCAGGCCGAGTATATTCACTTCGCACCGACTCTCAACCGTAACTGGTATTCATTTACAGACTGTACTCATTAGTATAGAGTCCGGGTAGGCGGGCAATTCTCCCGAGCAACAGAACAGGGAGAAAAATGATCCGAACTTACGGAGGGAGGAGGAGTTCGCCGAGGCTGCTGTGGAGGAAAGCGACGCCGGCCTAGAGGCACAAATACGTTAGCATATGGAGCTCTCGCAAAGGAAACAATAATACAACTTGAGGGATGTGCGAACTTACGCCGAAAACCAGGATGCTTCGTACAATAGTGGCATTCTCGGGGTCGGTCAGTTGCTCGTATGTGGCGCTGAAAAAGCTCTTCTGGGGACGACCAGCAGGGATGACGTGTTGCCTGGGAGCCATTTCGAAAAGCGATAAATGGGTTTAAATGCAGAGAGATCCTTTAGTGGATAGCTGGACGCGAGACGAAAGAGATCGAGAATGAAGGTGGTTGTGAAAGGTTCGTTGAAGGTGCTCCGAGAAATCTTTCGGCGACGCTTCTTGGCACTGGCTTTGCGTTTAGAGCTTTTCGCGGCACCCGTAGTCACCAAAGAACAGGCGCGCGACCAATTGATTATGAAAGCACATATTTTAGCTCCAAGTTGGCATGAGACAAACGAAATTGGTTCTCAAATCACTTGGGATAAAGCTTTGAGTTTGTCTATTTCTTTGTTTCCTCTATAACCCTCCTGGGTGGGTGGCTGCTCGGTTTCGCTCTTGCGCACGCCGCGATCATGACAAGCATAGACGAGCTTTTCAAGGTAGATTAATTGACTACCGCCCAGTGATACATTAAGCTGATGAACCCAAAGAAGCCGCTGTCTGCAGCGAGCGCTAAGCGCAAATTAGATGCTACCAAAGATCCGAGTACGCTTGCGAATCCCTACCCCCTTAGGCACAGACGTTGAGGTGCTAAACTGGATGGAATAGATGAGCTTTACAAGGCAGCAAAGCTCGAAGCTAGTGACGATGTGAAATCCAAAGGAAACGCACCCATGGTGGAAGATGAGGAGGAGGACGATGGTTACGCTGGTCCCGAACTGCCTCCCGATTTCGAATCCGAGGATATCCCAGATGACGAAGAGGGGCGCTTTTTTGGGGGTGGAATGGAGCGCCAAACAGCTGAGGCTATGAACTACATTGACCAGCAGGATGAGGGTCAAGCTGCGGTATGGATTGTTTAATGCATAATAGTGTTGGAACTTCATGCTGAACCTGCAGCAGAATGAGAAGTTCGACATTGCTTGGTTGCGGCGGTTTGCGCTCAACTTTGAAAAGAAGATATCCAAGAATGCAGAGCTGCGCGGCAAGTTCGAAAATGATCCTCAAAAGTGGAAATCCTTGGTCGGAATCCTGACGTGTGTCTCCCAACATGCTGACGTTTACCAGGTTCATGGCCTCCGAAGCCGATTTAGATACCGAGATCAAAAGCCTATCCATCTTATCCGAACACCCAGAATTATACGCGGAATTCTCAAAAATGGGCTGTGTGAATTCCTTAATATCGCTTCTATCGCATGAAAATGCCGATATTGCCATCGGTACTATCCAAATCATCAGTGAATTGACCGATGAGGATGTTGAGGCGGAGCAAGAGCAATGGGATACCTTGGTAAATGCGATGGTATGCCATTCCTTCTGCTACCTACTTAGCCCAAATGCTGATGACGCGTAGCTCGACGGTGATCTCATCGAACTTCTTGCTCAAAACCTGTCACGGCTAGACGAGGAATCTGAAGCAGATCGAGCGGGTATATACTATGTTTTGAGTGGGTACCCTTAAGCTTAATTAAAACACCGGTCGCTGATTCTTTACCCCAAGGTGTTCTTGAAAATCTGGCTTCGCAAACCTCTATCGCAGAGAAGATTGGGAAGGACGCTAGCACGATGCCCTGGCTTCTCTCTCGGATACAGAAAAAGGAGCGTCCGGTGAGCCAGAACCAGCAATATTCAGCAGAAATACTAGCTATCCTTCTGCAATGCAGCCCCAAAAATCAAGAGAGATTCATCGACCTAGACGGCATCGAGGTTCTCCTTCAATTATTAAGTCAATACCGGAAGCGCGACCCCGAAAAAGATTCAGATGAGGAAGAGTATGCAGAGAACTTGTTTGCCTCCTTAGTCTGCCTCGTCGATGAAGTCTCTGGAAAGGAGAAGTTCATAGAAGCAGAGGGTATCGAACTTGTACAAATCATGCTGAAGGAAGGAAAGTTCAGCAAGTTGCGCGCTCTTCGAGTTTTAGATCATGCTCTGGGTGGTCTTGAGGGTGGGCCTGCCTGCGAACGATTGGTTGAAGCTGCAGGACTGAGGACAATTTTTGGGATGTTCATGAGAAAGGCAAGATGGCCACTGTTAATACCCAAAGTACAGAGTTAGACTAACACTGCTATAGCAAGAGTCTCAAACTATTGAGCACCTCCTGGGAATATTTGGGTCCCTACTCCGCCTTCTTCCTGGAGGTTCAGCACCGCGGATACGCACTCTAGCCAAATTTATGGAGAAAGACTACGAAAAGATTGAGAAGCTGATTAAGCTAAGACGAGATTACGCCTCAAGGGTTTCACCCGTTGAACAAGCTATCGAGAAGGAGCGAAAGGGATTCACCGAAGAGGAGCAAGAAGTCATGGCAGGGGAATGGCTTTCACGAAGGTTCGATGCGGGACTTTTCTCTCTTCAGGTACACCACCCCGATTCTTTTATGCTTCCTTTTGATATACTGAGTTATGGCACAGCTCATCGATGTGATTTTGGCCTGGCTGGTCGCTGAGGATGACGGAGCCAAGAAGAAGGTTGTGTCCATCCTCTCGGACCGCGACGAAGATCTGTCTGTTATCCGAGCTACATTAAAAGGTAAGCTAAGTCAATATCAACCCACAAATCCTCTCGCGACGAAGACGCTTACCACGGCGTTATAGAACAAATCGAAGGACTCTTGGAGGAGGAGCCGGGACAGAAGGATCATAAGGAGATGCTAGAGACTCTCCTCCAGTTCTTATAACCTCGATAAATGTAATCTGAACGCCGCATTTTGGTGCATATTACCTGTACTCTATAGCCACTCGATGTCTTCCAGAAGCATGTAGAAGTTATGCCTCAGGCACTAATAGATTTCACGTGATTTATGTTTCTGATTAAGGACTAGTGTTGCTGACCGACCGCCTTCCCGCCAAGGCGGTCGAGGCGCTAGTGGCGGCTCTGGTGAAGGTCTGGAGACTTGAGATTGAAGCGATTCAGCGCCTTTGGTTTCTCCAGCATCACCTGCCGGACTGGAATCTCTCACTCTCCATCCGACTGAGGCTCCAGTCTTGCTGAACTGTGTTCATTGTTGTATATTCCGATATTGGAACCAGTGATATTGCCTGCATTCGTAGCGAAATAACCTATTCAGGGATCCTTTTCCTTGAGCGCGTCGCGCCCTTTGCGCTCCCCCGATCGACCGACCTGTGCTCAAAGTTTGTGTGACTGGTATTCGTCAAGATGGCTGACTACGATGAAGCCTACGAGGAGGAGTACTACGATGATATGGATGAGGGGATCACGTCGGAGGATTGCTGGACCGTCATTTCTTCCTTCTTCGACACGAAAGGTCTGGTGTCCCAACAACTAGACTCTTTCGATGAGTTCATCTCGTCAACAATGCAAGAACTAGTGGAGGAACAAGGACAAGTCACCCTCGATCAGACGCTCCCGCCCTCCGAAGATGAAGTTGACCCCGTTGTTGTCCGCCGATACGAACTGAAATTCGGAACCGTCATGCTTTCCCGACCCTCAGTGACCGAAGGTGATGGTGCAACGACGATCATGTTGCCACAGGAGGCTCGTCTGCGTAACCTCACATATGCTAGTCCTCTATATCTGGGGATTACGAAGAAGATTATGGAAGGACGAGAGCGCCTAGTCGCCGACCGCGATGAGGATGACATGATTGAGTCGAGTGAAGATAGGAAGGCACAGGGAACTTACCTTCAATGGGAACAAAAGGAATTACCGCCTGATCAGGCAAAGGAGGAAACCGTCTTTATCGGAAAGATGCCTATTATGCTCAAGTCTAAGTACTGTATCCTGAAGGACCTTAGTGAGCAGGCTCTTTACAACTGGAATGAGTGTCCGTACGATTCTGGTGGTTATTTCATCATCAACGGAAGTGAAAAGGTCTTGATCGCCCAAGAACGCAGCGCTGGCAACACTGTCCAGGTCTTCAAGAAGGCCCCTCCTAGCCCGACACCTTACGTGGCTGAGATTCGCA
Organism: Aspergillus panamensis; assembly: GCA_027569225.1. NCBI lineage: Eukaryota > Fungi > Ascomycota > Eurotiomycetes > Eurotiales > Aspergillaceae > Aspergillus > Aspergillus panamensis. The sequence continues at coordinate 3,385 of JAPDER010000043.1, read as the reverse complement.
GTGCCGTTGAAAAGGGCTCGCGACTTCTCTCACAACTGTCCCTCAAGCTTTTTGCCAAGGGAGACAGCGCCAAGGGTGGCTTTGGCCCTACGATCAGGTCGACACTACCCTATGTGAAAACAGATATTCCTATCGTCGTTGTTTTCCGCGCTCTTGGCGTCGTTTCCGATGAAGATATTCTTAACCACATTTGTTACGACCGCAATGATACTCCTATGCTCGAAATGCTGAAGCCTTGTATTGAGGAAGGCTTCGTCATTCAGGACCGTGAGGTTGCTTTGGACTTCATCGCCAAGAGAGGTTCCTCCCAATCGAGCATGAACCACGAGCGACGTGTGAGATATGCTCGAGAAATTATGCAGAAGGAGCTGCTTCCCCATATCTCTCAGAGCGAAGGTAGTGAGACGCGTAAGGCGTTCTTCCTTGGGTACATGGTACATAGACTTCTCCAGTGCGCCCTGGGTCGTCGCGACGTCGATGATCGTGACCATTTCGGAAAGAAGCGTCTTGACCTTGCTGGTCCTCTGCTCGCCAATCTCTTCCGAGTACTGTTCACAAGAGTTACAAGAGATCTTCAACGATATGTACAGCGATGCGTTGAAACCAACCGTGAGATTTACCTAAACATCGGTATCAAGGCCAGCACCTTGACTGGAGGTTTGAAATACGCCCTCGCCACTGGTAACTGGGGAGAACAAAAGAAGGCTGCCAGTGCCAAAGCAGGTGTGTCGCAAGTGCTTAGTCGTTACACTTATGCGTCCACATTGTCACATCTTCGTCGTACCAATACGCCCATCGGCCGTGATGGAAAGATTGCCAAACCCCGTCAGCTACACAATACTCACTGGGGCTTAGTCTGTCCTGCAGAAACCCCAGAAGGTCAAGCTTGTGGTCTGGTTAAGAATTTGGCACTTATGTGCTACATCACTGTCGGTACTCCTAGCGAGCCTATCATTGATTTTATGATCCAGAGGAACATGGAAGTTCTTGAAGAGTTCGAGCCCCAAGTGACACCGAACGCGACCAAGGTGTTCGTCAACGGTGTATGGGTTGGTATCCACCGTGACCCTGCCCACCTGGTCAACACGATGCTGTCTCTTCGCCGCCGAAATATGATCTCGCACGAAGTCAGTCTTATTCGAGATATTCGTGAGCGGGAATTCAAGATCTTCACCGATGCTGGGCGTGTATGCAGACCGCTTTTCGTCATTGATAACGACCCGAAGAGTGAAAACATCGGCTCATTAGTCCTCAATAAGGAGCACATCCGCAAATTGGAGGCAGACAAAGAACTGCCTCCAGATCTGGATCCGGAAGAGCGCCGGGAGCGCTACTTCGGGTGGGACGGTCTGGTGAAATCGGGCGTGGTCGAGTATGTGGATGCGGAGGAGGAAGAGACAATCATGATTGTTATGACACCGGAAGATTTGGAAATCTCCAAGCAACTTCAGGCAGGCTATGCGCTCCCTGAGGATGATCTTAACAACCCGAACAAGCGCGTTCGATCTGTGCTGAGCCAGAAAGCACATACATGGACACACTGCGAGATTCACCCGAGTATGATTCTCGGTGTCTGCGCTAGTATTATTCCATTCCCGGATCACAATCAGTCGCCGCGTAATACCTACCAATCTGCTATGGGTAAACAGGCTATGGGTGTGTTCTTGACCAACTTCGATCAGCGCATGGAGACCATGGCCAACCTCCTGTATTATCCTCAGAAGCCATTGGCGACGACGCGATCGATGGAGTTTCTGCGCTTCCGTGAACTGCCCGCTGGACAAAACGCGATTGTCGCTATTGCTTGTTATTCAGGATACAATCAGGAAGATTCCGTTATTATGAACCAGAGCAGTATCGATCGTGGTCTTTTCCGCAGTCTTTTCTACCGCACATACACGGACTCGGAGAAGATGGTGGGATTGACTGTTGTTGAACGGTTTGAGAAGCCGATGAGGTCCGACACTATCGGCATGCGCAAGGGCACTTACGATAAGCTGGATGAAGACGGTATCATTGCCCCTGGTGTCCGTGTTTCGGGTGAGGACATTATTATCGGTAAGACGGCTCCTTTGGCTCCCGAGGCAGAGGAGCTCGGTCAACGAACCAAAGCCCACACCAAGCTGGACGTGTCGACGCCGCTGCGTAGCACTGAAAGTGGTATTGTCGATCAAGTCCTAGTCTCCACCAGCAATGACGACCTAAAGTTCGTCAAGGTGCGCATGAGGACTACCAAGATTCCCCAGATTGGTGATAAGTTCGCGTCTCGTCACGGACAGAAGGGTACTATTGGTATCACCTACCGACAAGAAGATATGCCGTTCACCCGTGAGGGTGTTGTACCCGATCTCATTATCAACCCTCACGCCATTCCCTCCCGTATGACCATTGCTCACTTGATCGAGTGCCAGCTGAGCAAGGTATCGTCGCTGCGAGGCTTTGAAGGCGATGCGACACCTTTCACTGATGTCACTGTCGACTCCGTCTCGCGTTTGCTCCGTGAGCACGGCTATCAATCTCGTGGATTTGAAGTCATGTACAACGGCCATACCGGACGAAAGCTGGTGGCCCAAGTGTTTTTAGGACCGACATACTATCAACGACTGCGACACATGGTCGACGATAAGATCCACGCCCGTGCTCGTGGACCGACCCAGATCCTGACCCGACAGCCCGTGGAAGGTCGTGCGCGTGATGGTGGTCTCCGATTCGGAGAGATGGAACGCGATTGTATGATTGCACATGGTGCCAGTGCATTCCTGAAAGAGCGATTATTCGATGTTTCCGACCCGTTCCGTGTCCACATTTGCGATGATTGTGGACTGATGACCCCCGTCGCGTAAGCTTTTCCCCTAATGATTATGATATGTGGATCTATTTTTTTTTCTTGTTTTTCGTTGCAGGATTGGAGCTAACCCATGTGGCAGAAAACTGAAGAAGGGCCTCTTTGAATGTCGACTCTGCAACAACAAGCACCGAATCTCCCAGGTGCATATCCCTTATGCAGCCAAGCTTCTCTTCCAAGAGTTGTCTGCCATGAACATTGCTGCTCGCATGTTTACCAATCGATCCGGTGTGTCCGTGCGGTGATGAGGGGTAGAAAAATTGAATTGTTGCTTGCAGCATACAAAATTTTAGACGCAGACCCAGGTGTACATCAATAATCCATGCCATCCATATACTTTTTTACCTGCTTTTTCCTTTTTTTTTGTTTCCTCGTTGGCGATTTTTCCTTTCTCTAATATGATGGTTTTCCCAATTTGGGGGGGGGGGGGGGGGGGGGGGGGGGGGGGGGGGGGGGGGGGGGGGGGGGGGGGGGGGGGGGGGGGGGGGGGGGGGGGGGGGGGGGGGGGGGGGGGGGGGGGGGGGGGGGGGGGGGGGGGGG